>BPLS01020604.1:0-11033 GCA_019656275.1 Rhododendron kiyosumense | reverse complement strand
TCAATGAGTTGAGTTGCTCCTCCAGACAAGATTGCCTTAATGATGTATGGCCCAGCCCATTTTGGTCGGAATTTCCCACGTGGATCAAAAACTGGAGCTCGTATTTCCTTTAAAACCATTGCCCCTTCTTCCAAATCTCTTGGCCTGACTTTCTTGTTGAATGCCCGGGCAATTCTTCGTTGATAACCTTGAATGTGGTACAATGCCTTGAGACGCCTTTCATCAAATAACATCAGCTCTTCAAATCTGCTGTTCAGCCATTCTTCCTCACTTACTCCCGATTCTGCCATGATCCTTAGTGACGGTATTTCCAGCTCGATAGGGAGAACGGCTTCCATGCCATAAACCAATGAATAGGGTGTTGCCCCTGTTGGCGTACGGATGGACGTCCGGTATCCCCACAAAGCTAGCGGTAACTGTTCATGCCAGTTTCTAGCAGATTGTATAGTTCTTTCAAGAATTGTTTTGATGGTCTTATTTGCTGCTTCGACCGCCCCATTGGTTTGAGGACGGTATACTGTTGACTTATGAACTTGGACTCCGAATTCCTCGAGAACCTCGGCCGCTCGTCCTTTGAAATGAACGCCATTATCTGACACGAAAGCTTGCGGAACCCCGTATCGATAAACGATGTTTTGCTTGATAAAATGAGCCACTTGTACTGCCGTTAAAGTGGCATAGGAGGCTGCTTCTACCCATTTGGTAAAATAGTCGACTGCGACCAAAATAAACTTGTGACCATTGGATGCTGCTGGCGTGATTCTTCCAATAACATCTATGCCCTAAACAGAAAATGGCCAAGGCGACGTCATAGAGTGTAACTCAGATGATGGAAGATGCATAAGATTAGCATGAATCTGGCATTTGTGACACCGTCGCACATACTGAACGCATTCGGTTTCCATAGTTGACCAATAATAACCTTGTCTCAGAATCTTTTTGGTTAGCATTAAACCATACATGTGGGGACCACAAACTCCTTCGTGGATTTCTTCCATGATTCTGGCAGCTTCATGCCCATGTACACATAGTTTATGCACCCCACAGGGTGACCTTCGATATAGTCGTCCTCCACAAATTATGTATTGAGAAGCTAACTTCCGAAGGGAGGCCTGATCTTTCTTGTCGGTCCCTGGCGGGCATTCTCCTTTCTCGATGAAGTTCCAAATATCATGATACCATGGCAATCCATCATTTGGCTCGTCAATTGCCATGACACATTCGTACACAGGTTTATTCCTTTGCTCAATCATAATTGGTCGCATCTTAACCCCAATTGGTATTTCTACCATGGATGCCAAAGTGGCGAGAGCATCAGCAAACCGGTTCTTTAACCTCGGCACATGAGTAAAGGTTACTATTTGGAATTGTGGAATTAAGCCTTCAAGGTTCTCGTAATAGGGCTTAAGTTTGTCTTCTCTAACTTTCCAATCGCCATTAGCTTGTGATACCACTAAATTGGAGTCTCCGATTACTTCGAGCTTTTGTACCCCGATTTCCAATGCGGCTTCCATTCCTACAATACAAGCCTCATACTCAGCTTGATTGTTGGTGACTTCAAAGTTTAACTTAAAGGCTAAGGGAATATGCGATCCGTCAGGCGAAATCAACAATACTCCAATTCCAAATCCTTTTTGATTAGCAGCCCCATCAAAATGCAATGTCCAGACGTCATTGGCTGTCGCCATCACATTCTCGTCTGGAAATTTAAACTCCACATCTTCTGGTCCTTCCACAGGACGATCTGCCAGGAATTCTGCCACCGCTCTCCCTTTTACGGATTTCCGTGTAACATATCTGATATCGAACTCGGAAAGCAAGAGTAACCAACGTGCTATCTTACCGGTGAGTGCTGGTTTCTCGAACAGATATTTAAGGGGGTCCATTCGAGAAATCAACATTACCGAATGAGCTAGCATGTAGTGCCTCAGTTTTTTGGTGGCCCAAATTAGAGCCCAACACATCTTTTCTAGAGATGTGTAGCGTTGTTCACATTCTGTCATTCTTTTGCTTATGTAGTAGATAGCCTTTTCAACCCTATCTTCTCCTTCTTGAGCCAACATGCTACCCATTGCTGATGACGTTACAGACAGGTACAAAATTAAAGGTTTTCCTTGCTTCGGGGGCATCAGGACTGGCGGATTCTGGAGGTAACTCCGTACGGCTTCGAAAGCTCGTTGACACCTATCATCCCACTTGAATTGAACTCCTTTCTTTAGTAGACGAAACATCGGCTCACAAGTTGAGGTTAACTTGGCGATGAATCGGCTTATAAATTGGATCTTGCCAAGAAAACTTCGCACCTCTTTCTCAGTTCGAGGTGGCTCCATTTCCAGAACTGCTTTAATTTTAGATGGATCGACCTCGATCCCACGAGTGGTGATTAGAAAGCCCAACATTTTTCCTGCTATGACCCCAAACGTGCATTTCTCCGGATTAAGCCGCAATCTGTACTTCCGAATCCTTTCAAAGAATTTCCTGAGCGCGGGCAAATGTCCTTCCCTGTTTTTTGATTTTACAATCATATCATCCACATAGACTTCAACTTCTCTATGAATCATATCATGTAACAGTGTTGTTGCTGCCCTTTGATAGGTGGATCCTGCATTCTTCAGCCCAAATGGCATTACCCTATAACAGTAGGTGCCCCATTCTGTAATGAAAGTGGTTTTCTCGCGATCTTTGGGTGCCATGAGAATCTGATTATATCCTGAAAAGCCGTCCATAAAAGATAACAAAGCATGTCTCGCAGTGTTGTCAACGAGAACATCTATATGTGGGAGTGGGAAATCATCTTTTGGGCTTACTTTATTTAGATCTCTAAAATCTACACAGATTCTTATCTTACCATTCTTTTTTGGTACAGGCACAATATTTGCAATCCATTTGGGGTATTCTGTTACAATTAAAAATCCGGCGTCAATTTGTTTTTGCACCTCTTCTTTAATTTTTAATGCCCAATCAGGTCTCATTTTCCTCAGCCTCTGTTTGACAGGTTTTGCGTCAGGATAGAGCGGGATCCGATGTTCCACAATTTCAGGGTCAATTCCGGGCATATCTGCGTGGGACCAGGCAAAGACATCTTCAAATTCTTTTAATAAATCTAAGAATGCTTTGAATTCCTCCGAAGACAGCCCAGAACCAACTTGAACCATTCATGGGTTAGTTTCATCTTTCAAGTTTATAAAAGCAACTTCTTCTTTTATTGGCTGAGCATATCTTTCTTTTTCCTTTTGAAGCAAAGCCTGGAGTTCTTTAGGGATTTCTTCGTCATTTTCTATTTCTTCATCATTAGGGTCAACATAGTTTATCTCGGAGACAGCAAAGTAAGCAAAGTTGTCCTCGTTCATTTCATCATCAAAGGTGGCCTCAGGGGCATCGTACATCAGGGTTGACTCAAACTCAAAATAGAAAGACTGACGTGGAGGGCCAAGAGGCACAAGCTCCAACTCGGAATCAGACTCAGATAGGACAGACTCAAATTCAGACTCAGTGTCGGACCCAGTCTTGAGATAGCCTACATGTGGTACAAAAGTGCTATTTTTATAACTCCCAACAGCATCTATTATGTAAGAAGTGAAATCCTCGGATGCTTCTTCTCCCACCATCATGACAGCAGCTCCATCTTGAACCGTACTCATTGGACCCTCCTCAAAAAGCGATGACATATAGTTAGAATCCAAGTACTCAACCCAGTCAATGTTGAGAGCCTTCACCAATTCAGTCAATTTCTCAATCTCATCGTCACTGTCCCATGTATTGTTGGCGAAGATCTCGAATCCGGGTAATTGCACATTGGTTTCAGAATCCCAAAAAGGCTCCGGCTGCCCCAGATACCTTTCCTCCTTGGCTTTGACAAAACGGATAGGTCCTTTCTTCGCAACTGCCTCCTTTCCACCAGTAGGCACATATCCTAGGCCAAAACGACCGTTGTTCGATGGGAATTTCGGGAATTCAGGAACTCCTTGATTGTCGCGCCCAAGCCCCATACCAGGCATATAGGACATCTTTTTCATCATCTTGACAGCAACAGAACTTATCACAAAATCCTGGTCTATCTTGATAGTGTGCACATTATCAGCAATGTCGAAGGAAAATCCTCCCAAGGTAACATCCTCCTCTCCATGCATAATTTCCAGAACTGGCGCATTGTCAGCAGCATGAGGACGGATCCCAGAATCCCCATATATGGTGAGAGTACCCTTAGCCAAGCCCAATTGCACTTTCTGATGCAGGGAGGAAGGCACAGCCATTATATCAGGATGATGGAGCCAAGGCCTTCCCAAGAGCAAATTGAAGGAAGCCGGGATGTCTAAAACATGAAATTCTACCTTGTTATTGAATCCCTCAACAGATATTTCCAACAGAATTGTTCCGACCACATCACGGCGGGTATTGTCGTAGGCACGTACCCCCAAGTTGGATGGCTCAAAATCCTTCTTTGCCAGCCCAAGGCAATAAGCTGTCCGAAGCGGGCACACATTCAAGGCGGATCCATTGTCAAGTAGACAGACCGGGACCCATTTTCCCATACACTTGAAGGTGACATGGAGTGGTTTATTGTGACCGGCTCCTTCGGCTGGTAGATCTTTCTCGGTAAAGGTTACGGAATGTTTAGCAGGCTTGGGCATAAGAAGGGCTATGACAGCTTCAGGAGTGATATCAGTGGGTACTGTCATACGAGACAGGGCTTGGATAAGCTTTTGGCGATGTTCAGTAGAAGTGGACAAAAGGTCCCAAATGGAGATTGGAGCTGGGGTTTTGTTGAGTTGTTTTATGATCGGGTCTTTCTCAGGAGGGGCTGTTTGGGTAGGCAAAGGTTGGGTCGGTTTGGGCTGGATAGGTTCGGGTTCAGTCTGGATAAGTTCAGATTGGATAATTTCACCCCAAAAATCATTGCCTTGAGTTTGAGGAGGTTGGATTGGGTTTCTATTTTGGAGCCGGTCAGGTTGGTACACTCGGCCACTTCGGGTTAAGCGGCTCACGGTTTCATTCCACAAACCTTGGTTACTCCCCCATACATCTTCACCAACTTTGCGTTTTCCTTTCTTGATTTCCTCCATCTTTTGTTTCATATCGGGATCTTCTATCCAGATATCTTCCAAATTTTCCTTGGCCTTACGTTTGTTAATGTCAATAGCTTCCATTCTCTTACTTAACCCGTCTACGGCACTATCCATCCAGAAGGAATCATTCATCATGGCTTTGTTTACTGTCCAAACTTCACCATTCCCAACTTGAATATCCATTACCTCGTCTTCATCCCAGAAGTTATCAAAAGGAGTATGTTCCAACATCGCAACATCGGGCTGCGGGGGAAAAGGCGCAGCTGGCCGGGGAAGAGATTCTCCAATAATGTACGCCTGAGGGAACCAATCAATGTCCTCAAAAACTGTTTCAACCTTGGGTTGACCAAGGTCATTCTGCAAAGGTAGTGCAACTTCACCAAAAGGGCTCATGTCCCTTAGTTCACCTTTTTGCTCATATCCTTCGGGTGTTTGAATGAATTGGTTAGTGTTAAATGCAGCATACCCCTCATGGCCCGGGTGATAAGAATTTTCGAAGGGTCCACGGCTGGACTTGTCGAAGGCCACAAAGTTATGCAATTCTTGGTTCGTCTCTTCTTCTTCTATTACAGGTTCTGGTTCTTGAAACAATCCGTAAAGAGAGTATCCGTCCAACGGGTTGGCTTGAAATGACTCCCAATCCTGCACAAAATCACCCCAATTCTGGTTATCTTCGATTGGTCCACCTCCTGTCAGAAACTCCACAGTTTCTCTTTCAGTCCAGCCTTCCATCAAGTGCCTGTTTTCTATTTCAAAGTTTCCTAAGAACAGTACCTCGGGCTCTTCTGATACATAAACAATCGGCTTAGGCTCAGTATCGGGCACAATAAATTTGCTTGGATCTGAGTTACACTCCTTTCCAAACACATTTATGGCTTGATGCTGCCTATTTATTTCATTGAGTGAGAGCCGTGTTTCATGTCCAAAAAGGTGTGACAAAGAGAATGTGTCTAAGGGATCATTCTTCTCTATCAATTGGTATTCGGTTGGTTCAACATTCCATTCATTTTCAACAAATCGTTCATAAAACTGAACATTTCCAAAGAAATCCTCCAAGTTTTCAGGTGGTTGGCCAAATAGCCGCTGGCTATTTTGGTCATAAGCAAACTCATATTCATAATTGGTAAATAGGAGAGGTAATGTGACACAATCCAACGGGTCGGTTTCTTCCAACATCTGCCATTCATTTGGTGTTGGAATCCATTCCCATTCTTCTTCATTATCAGGATCCGTGTGGTCAACATAGACCATTAACCAGTCATCATTGATTTGGAGGGCACCCATGATCTCATTTCCAGGTTCGGGTTGATTCTGAGTGCGAAGTTCCTCAGCCTCTCTTTCCAGCCAGTCATCCACAAGATCCCCCCATTTAAGCATCCATTCATACTTCATGTTCTCGAGAAAATTGACTTCGCTATCATTAGGTATTTGCACAATGGGCCTTGGGTCGGTTTGAGGGATAATGAAATGGTTGGGGTTGAAGTTGGCGGGGTTGAGATTATTTTGAGCATGGCTTAAGGTAATGTGGTTGATTTGGTTGTTAGGTTTGTGTTCGGGCATTAGGTTGGCAACGGTGTTTGGCTTTGGTGGAATTGGGAGGGTTTCATTGTCAATGAAGTCTTGGATTTGATGTCGGAGGCGGAAACAGTTGTTGGTATAGTGACCGGGCATTTGATGGTAATCACAGAAGGCTTTTGGGTTGTGGTTAGCAGGGAGTTCTTTGGGTAGCTCACGGGGTTCAAGGGGTTTGATGAGTTTCTTTTCGAGGAGTTTTTGGTAGACAGAGGACAAAGGGCTGGAGAATTGGTGGAAATGTCTTCTGGGCTTATTTGGCTGGGTATTTATTTGGTTGACCGGTTTGGCTTCATTTAGCTTTTGGTAGTTGGAGCTAGAGCTGGAGTTGGAGTTGGATGGGTTATGGTAGTTGCTTCCAAATAAAGTACTACTGTTGCCAGAGTAGACCCTTTTGTTTTTGGTTTCAATTTTTTCAGTTTTCTCAAAGATTCCCAAGCGAAGTGCATCTTCGACAGCAAGTCCAGCTTCATAGAAAGTCTTAAAATCAGCAGTGGTTTGAAACACCACTAGATGCTTGGCAAAATCAGGTGCCAAATTTCTAGTAATGATTCTCATTTGCTCCTTATCCGATGGTCGATCGATCATTTGAGAAGCTTTTCCCCTCCACCTCTTGACAAAGTCAACAAAAGACTCGTTTGATTCCATTTTGGTGGATTCCAGTTCTCTCACAGTCATTTCCAGTTGGATGTTGTAGTTGTAATGAGCAACGAAGGCTGCCCCGATATCATCCCAACTCTTCTTCCTTGAATCATCCAAAGTAAGAAACCACCGAAGGGCAGGCCCCTTAAGTGTTTGTTGGAACATTTGCGCCATTGCATCTTTTTCAATTCCATACATGGACAGAGTGCCCACGTATGTTTGTAAATGAGCTTTTGGATCCCCGGTACCATCAAATTTCTCCCAATCAATAGGTTTGAAACGATCAGGCAGCTTAGCATTTGGGAACAAACACAATTTTTCCATGTCTACCCCAGTGGCAGCCACTTTTTCTTGCTTCTTAACAGATTCTTCCAACTGTATGAGCTTGGCCATTACTGCATCTGTAGTAATGGGTTTCTTTTGAATCATGAGCATCAACTGGGAAATTTGGTTGTCGTATCGTTCTGCTTGCTCCGCCATTGCCTCTCTAAGGATTTCGAGTTCGGTCTTTTCCCCTGTTTCTGATACTTTGACTTCTATTTCTGGACCTTTCGACATTTCTGACTGAGCTGGCACGGATTCTAACCTTGTCAATCGCTTTTCGGTTCGAGTCCAACCGAGTACGTAATGCTGCTTTCTCCTTGGACCAATTGCTTAGAACTTCTAGAAAAGACAAAAGGACGAATTTTAGTAATCTATGATTTTTACCTAAAACCTTTAAATGAGAATTATGATGTCGTCGCTTGAGATGCTCGCAAGCTTAGCAGAATTGCCTTAATCCTCAGTCATTTGATAATGTATCCTTTATAAGGAGCGTTTAAAAGGGAAAAACTTGTCAAGCCAGAAAAGATGATTGTCAATAACTTTGAATAGACTTGTACCTTGATGTTGAAAAAGTTAGTCATTAGGTCTTAATGAACTAACTTATGGTTTGAAAAAGGTCGCTGAGACTTTTATGATAATTTGAAAAGGAATTGATTTTTGGAAATTGAGTTCCAAGAATCAATTTTCAAATTTTGGAAGAAGACTAGTTATTAAGGGCACGCCTTAAAGTACTAACTTTAGCTTGAAAAGGCTAGTCATTGAGGGTTAGAACCCCAACGAGCTAGTTTAATTTGGAAATTATTGACAAAATAACATTTATGGCTTGGTTTTGGTTTTCCCAAGTTTCATTGCTCTTAAGGACTCAAAACATGCATTATCCATCATGCATGACTCTTCATTGGTTAAGGCAAATTCTTTTAAGCTTGGTAGGGTTAATAATCTAGGGCCAAAACTAGCATGTGAATGTAGTATAACAACAGTATACAGGCAGTATACAAGGAAAGCATTGAAACAGATAGGCAAGATGTAGGGAAAACGGTAAACACGTAAACAAGATATATCATGTAATCCTAACGTGAGGGGTCCTGTCCTAGCTTTGGCAAAAGTTCTATGTTTTTGCTATATGCAAAAGGCTGGTTTTGGTTCAGAGGGGTTCCCCAGACTAGAGCCAATAATTTGCCTCCCTATTGCCAAGTGTACTGCATGGCAACGGTCAAACGGCAGGCTGACTCATCATCGTCCAAGGTTGCCGAGCATTTCGGGATGTCCTAGCACCGGCAAGCCGGGTAGGGTAACCAAAATGTAGCGGCGGGGCTTATCCAACATCGATGCACGTGCAATGCAAAAGTTAAGCAATAATATGAAAAATCCCACAAATCTTTTCAAGCTTGGCTCTCAAATTAATTTATATTTTAAAGAACAATTACACAAATGAAATAACCAAAAAGTCCCAGGCCGGGTGGTCGGGCGGAGCGCTGTTAGAAACACCACACCTTTCTTAGACAGCGCGAAGCTTACCTTTTTGACAGACTTTTGAGATGGGTTATTTTCATAAGTGTCCTAATCCTTTAAAACATAAATTAACATTGTCCCCAGCAAAGTCGCCACTGTGGGCTCGCCAGAGCCCGAGATGGGCCTCTCCGGAGGCCATCCCCTGTCGTGCGCTCGTTTTGAAAAATCGAAGAGTCGCCACCCGGATTTTTGTAAAATGGTTTGTTACCCGAGAAAACCTGGAACTTGAAAATGATATTTGAATTGAAAAAGAAACCAGAGATTGGATTCGGAAGCCAGGTTACGAGGGGCGAATGTTTTATTTAGAAAAGCACCCCTCTCGCCCAATAAATCGGTCCTTACTAAGATTTGTGGGATTTTGAAAATCATTTCATTGCTTATGCTTTTAATGTCACAAAAAGCAGTTTGTATCATGTAAGCAATTCAAACATTAACACTGGTATGCAGTAGATATAAACAAGTAGACAAATGTATGCTGATAGTTGCAGAAATATGGCATACTGTCTAATGAAAACTCAACCGTACGGTAGAAAGTATGTGCCGTGCGGTAGACATATGTACCGTACGGTACATATCTCGTAGCAAGTTTTCCAGAAAACATTTATAATATGAGAAAAACTTTATTTAACAAAAATGAAGTTTGATAATCATGCTTCAATTAATTAATCAGCAAGTAAAAGCATTTTATTCCACAAACATACTACCGTATGGTAGAGGTATGAGCCGTACGGTACATAATCTTTGTGGTCAGGAAAATCACAGTGGATCATTTGGATAAAAAAAAAAAAAAAACCTTAATTTGCCATTTAATCTCATGTATTGCGTAAAGAATTTTCACGTCAAAACGTAATAATGTGTTTTTTTTTACATAGCAGACGTTATCTTGGAACAGAACATAAATTCTAGAGTATGATTTAAGAAAAAAAAGGGGCATGGTATCTTATATCAGACTATGAAGTGAAGGAGAAATAAATGAACAAAGCAAATGTTCCCTGGAAAACATCTACCGTACGGTGGATGTATGTACCGTACGGTGGAGTTAAGGGGGATTTCAAATATTGCTTTCAAGTTTTGGACAATTTGGGTCCAGAAATGGTATGGGGAACCACCCTGAGCCTTCTTTGTACCCCTCAGAGTATAGGAGCAGAAAATTATACCTTGTTCTGGAATGAACCTTTGTTTGGAAAATGGCAGGAATTGAGGGAGTCTTCTGGTATGAGTTAAAACTGTTTTTGGTGAAAGGAAAAGAACTGTGAAACTTTCAGAACATTTTCCAGGCAAAATAGGGCTTTTCCAGTATGATTTTCAGAAGGATTTTCGTGTCTTTCCCAATCAAAACCCTAGAGTATTTATAGGGAAATTTTCAGAGCATTTAGCTTGGTCCTCAAGCGTTTTCCAGTCGTCTGTACACCTACGCCGGCCGTGGAGAGCTACTGACCAGGCTATGATGGCCTGAGATGCCTCGCCGAAATCCTGGAAAAGTGTATTGCAAGTACCGATGTACCGTACGGTGGACATATCTACCGTACGGTGGAAGTATTTGTACCGTGCGGTGGACATCACAACCGCCCTAACTGTAAGGCGGTTGGATGACGTATATGTCCCGTACGGTGGACACCTCTGCCGTACGGTAGAGTTGACCTTGCGTTGACTTTTTTCAAAGATTCATTCTGGAATGGTATTTATTTTAATTTAAAATCCTTTTATCATCATCGGGGATTTTAAAAGATATCGAAGTGTCCAAATTAGGGTGTCTACACACCCCTGGAATGGGAGATTATAGTTTTAGCTTGTAACTTCTGAGGACCCAGGAGGAGGCTGCCGAGCGGCAGATCAGGCCATTCATCTTAGTACGAACGGTTCAAATTCGATCTGAGCTATCTATGCCGAGATGAACGACCAAATTAGTTGCTCGAT
>BPLS01020603.1:26305-38032 GCA_019656275.1 Rhododendron kiyosumense | reverse complement strand
CCAGTAGGAAAACCGGTACCCTGTCCGGTACGGTATTCAGAACTATGCTTCCAACCAAAACCCTCCCTAGCTTCTCCTTCCATGGTTTTTGACGACTAGCGAACTCGGTGACTCCTATTACTTTTCGTGTTTTTTCTTTGATTGAAATGGCTTGAAATTTCTCGACTGAGTATTGGATTTCAGCAGACAACTGATTGTATATATCGAAAGGGAAATCGCGATGCAATTTAATCTAGAGTCAATCAATCTTAGATGATTTTTGTGATTTGTAAACACATTGATTCCACTTTGATAGATTGTTAAATTTCTTTGATTCTATTTGATGGATAATCTTAATAAATGTATTTTGACTTATCATTTGACAATGGAGCGCAATGATATTGTTAGTTGTTTATTTTACTTATTTGTTGTGTTAGGAATAGAGAGATGTTTGACGTTGGAATTTTTTTCCGTTATAACTCGCCCTTTCCGGATTCTTAATCCTAGCTTCGCCACTGGTCTAATGATCAACTCTCTATACGGGTTTCCTCCCGGTTTTAATCATGCCCCTTAGTTGAACGTGGTTAACTGAAATAAGTGTGCTAGTTAAAGGGGCAAAATGGAATTAACCCTTTTAATTAAATAATTAAATAAAGCAAAGATTTTTATGTGGCGTAACTCACTCGGACACTCTCATGCTTGTGCAAGTGAGGACCAAAAACACCCCTTATCCCTCTTTCTTGGTACTGTATGTGCATATATATGACAAACATAATTTATAATAGATTTTAGTACGTTCTTGAAAAATATACATATTGTTGTCCATTATTTTATTTTATTTTTAATATACTTTTTGCCACCACTAAGGCTAAATTTTGGCTCCGTCCCTACATGGGGTAGTCCGGTTGGTTGGAGTTTGCGCCCTACACAATTGATTAATATTCAAATTCTTGGGATTGGGCTACAAGAAGAAAGCAATTTTTGTGAATTCCCTAATTCTATCGCGAATGACATGCCTTTTACCGGACCAAAAAAGAAATTAATGGAGGGTTGGTACCGTGGAGAAAAATTCTGGCTATGTATGTAGTAGATTGTAAAGAAGACTTCTAAAACTCACACATTCCAAAAAAAAAAAAGTACCACTCAGAATCCCACTGGCACTTGCAAATAAGGGGCCTCTATGCAATCAAGGGAAAACCTAGCTAAGACCATGTTTAGACCGTCAATAAAAAAATGCAATGGGTACTATTTTCCCACTTGAACGTACTCGAACTGGAATAGATCCGGCCAAAATAGCAATTAAACGAGGTCTATGCACGTTCTTGACAGGGCTGATCCAATGATCTCAGCATAAAAGTGAAGCATATGGCTTTTAAAAAGCTCATCAATTCAAAGAGTGCTTAGAGCAAGTTTATCAGTTATGAGGTAAAAATGCTAATGAACAGTGCAATTTTTTCATTTTACCTATTCACATCTCTTCCACCACCACACCAATACTATTTATTTTACCTATTCTTTATTAAAATATCATTCTTTTTCTTTTTCTCTTTTCTTTTCTTCTTTTTCAGGCGCTGATATGGTGAGGGAGTGGGGCAGGAGAAAGGCAGAGACAGAGGGGAAACTAATAAAATAATAGGTAGCTGGTGAATAGTGCTTCTGTAAAAGAAGCGAAGAACTGTAGCAAAATGTACTCTCCCTTTCTGTTTACCGAAGCTGCTGCAGCTTCTATTTTTGGTTTTTGTTAGCTATAATAGGTACCAGGTGGGTTTTACAGATTCTGGTAAACTTAAGACAGCCAAAGTAGGCAGAACATATTTTACCATTTTCGGATAAAAAATTAAAGTGCTTTTGTCCATAACTTTAAAAATCTCAACTAATTTTTTAATTTTCTGTGAAACAATTAAAAATTATGCACGAAAAATACTCCCTTTTTAAATTAATAAAAAGTGTACAAATATATACAGGAACTGGGGTCTGTGAAAGCACATCACGCATGCTAAGTCATTGACATAAAAATTATGACCAATCGAATACCAGTAACTACTTGATCAATTCGTACCTATCTAACACAATATTTTCAGATTCATTCTAGTAGTCTAACTTTTTTTTCCATATGTATGTGCACGATCATATAATTACCGTCGCAACCCGAACTTAGCCAATTTGTCTGCTACCACATTCGCCGCTCTTCGGATAAAAGTAATTAAACTCGCAGCTCACAGATGATATATCCCGTTATGATATCTTCGATGATCACATCCACCCCCGCTGGGCACGTTGCCTTGATGCCCAGAATTTGCACTAACTGGTGCGAATCCCCCTCAACCAAAATTCTATCCAGAAAAATGCTACGATACACACCCCCGTTTTGGACCAATCAATCCATTGCCCTATCAACTACGGGCTATTCCTAATAGCTAATGCCGTGTTTGGGAGAAATTTTTCAGTACCGGGTAGATACTACGTGACCTTGCCCACATGGTGCATGCTCGGCACATTCAGGATGTCCAAAAGTGTTATATAGGCCAGCCTTTTTTTTCATAATTTTTTTTGTCATGTAGAAATTGTTTACTTCTCTGGCTATTGCTTTAATAAATGGGGGGAAAAACAAAGTTCAAAGACAAATTTAATGAACCAAGTGGGATATTACGAAACATGAGGCGGCATAAATTAAGGAAAATCAAACTTTGTTTTTTATGCAAATTCTGTTTGTAAAAGGGGGAAAACCTAACAGTAAACCGAGGAAAGAAAAGTGGGGCGATTATTCGCAGCCCCGTATTTTATTTTTAGCCCACTACATTTCGGTAAGTAGTTGTTGAAAATCATACATAACATTTCGGTAAATAGCTGTTGAAAATAATATTATATTTCGGTAACTACATGTCGAAAATATGTTCAACATTCGGTAAACAATTGCCGAACATACATTTTCGGTAAATAGCTGTTGAAAAAAATATTATATTTCAGTAATTGTATGTTGAAAATGTATCTCAATTTCGGTAACTAATTACTGTCGAGTATAATTGAAAATTTTTAACAGGTTAAAGGAGAAAATACGAGGTTGCGAATAGTCGCCCCCAAACGGAAGTAGCCCGCATGTGACAAACTTTGTTTATTACAGTTTCGGTCTTACAGAGTGTATTATATATTTTGATTTTTGTCCAAAGCCGATAAATACACTCCATAGTCCATCTTTTCATTTTCTTTACTCCATTATACATGCACGGTACCACTAAGATAAAATTCTGATTCCGTCAAATTTGGGGTCCAATTTGGGCTTTCGAAGGCTCATCCCTGACCCAAAAACAATGATCGAAATCATTCATTTTTTAGAACTAGAAATGAGGGAGTGCATTTGAAAGTACTGGTGGTGGACTGAAAATACCCCTGAAATACTCCCCGTGTCCCCCATTTAATCACCACTTTTTACTACCTAAAAATATTGTCTCACTTCCAAATTAAAAAGGATTATTGTTATTGAAAGTTGTATGTTACCCTTTTACTTTTAAATCAATGGTACTATTTAAAAAAAAAACAATGTGAATGAAAAAACGAATATAATAATTAGGCAAAAAATGATTATGTTCTCTCGTATAGTTGGAATCCACAAAAGAACTAAAAAAAAGGGGATTAGTGTGTTCTACTAACTAAAAAGTATTTATTTTTAATTATAGATAATGTATTGTGATAGAATAACCTTAACTTATTTTTTTGGATTAAAGATAATTTATTGTGGAATAATAACATTTCTCGTAAAATGTAATATAAATACTCACTCCGTTCTAATTTAATTGTCATTTTTTGAATTGCGTGCCCTTTCAATTATTTATATATTTCAATCTATAATATTTTTTATAATTTTCAAAATTTTATATTATAGAACTAATGGAAATCTATCAAATAATATTCATATTGCATATTTTTCAAGATTCACACTAAATAATATAGATAAAAGACATAAAAGAGACAAATAGAATAATGAACAATAAAAATGGAGCGGGAGAAATAATAATACTGAAAAATTGCCTGCAGGTATATTTTTGGTAAAAATAAATATGCAGTCTTTTCCATGTTGATGCATGCGCTTGTCCTTGACCACTTGACGTATCACGTAACGGAACGGAGCCGTATTTTCGCTGCCTGCTCTGCTCATCCTTCCCTTCGCAGGCTTTAATCAGGTGCGTGTGTGCGTGTACGTCTCTAAATTGAGACATCTTCTGTATCTGTGCGCGTTTGTATTTGGGTGGAGAAAATTTAGGGTTTTAGGTTTTGGTCTATGAAATTGTATTTTTCTGCAAAAATCCTTTCATCCTTTACACCCTTCGTCAGGTAAAGTATCGCCGTTGTTGCCAATCCTATCTTTACGAGTTTGTATAGATCGAGGTAATTGTATTGATTTTGCGTTTGCTAGAATGTGGGAATTAGTTTCATGTTCGTTATGTAATACAGCCATTTGTGTTTTTTGTTTTCTTCTACATCTTAGATATGCGATCATGTTATTATATGTCTTCGTGCTGGTACAAAATCAATTTTCTGGAGGTGGAGTTATGGTTTCATTCCCTAGTTTTCAAACCTGTGGAGTGTTAGGGTTTTGATGGAATATGGAATATGCGAGTTGTTTGTTGTAGTCTTTATGGGGCATTGGAATATATTTTCTTATCTTATCTTATTACCTATAAGTCTATAAAAACGCTCCCTCTCGTTCTATATTCAAGGAACGTGCCAACATGTGATGTTTAGTTACCGAATAATGCAGGTGTGGGTTGGTGGCTTCCTGTTACTCTGGTAGCAGGATTACCACCGCGGTTGTCGTGGTCTTGAGTTTGCTATACTCTTCTGTCAGTTTATGTGGTGGCTGTGTTTTTGTTGTTGATGTGTATGGTGTGGTCTGCATGCTTGTGGCTTTGTATTGTTGGAAGTACAAGATAGTTGAATTTCTAATTTTATGTACTTTTTTTGGTACTTGTAAATTACCTCCTAAGGATTTTTCAAACCACAAAAATATAAATTCAATGAACATTTTGTAACATTTTCCGGTAACGATTCTTTACCCAATTGTTGTGCATACCAATGCTCTGGATTATCAATGAAGGAAGTATGGTAATGTGCACATAAATTGATTTGGGTCTCTAGGCCTGCCCTCTCTGATGCCATTTTGCTTTGATTTGGGGGCATGGTTCTACAACAAAACGTCCCTGTAGCTCCTCGGTTCTTGGAGGTTTAGGGGGGCCACTATTTTAGTGGTACTCTGAGAGCAGCCACTTTGTGCATATATTGCCAAATGTTAGGTCTGTCTCCAATCATCCCCCGCCCATACCCCCAATGATTGGGGACTAGATGGGTTATGTTATGTTGTTGTTGTTGTTGTTGATTCTTTACCCAATTCACAAACAGAGAAACAAGTTATTCTTGCACTTCTTAGTCTTGATTCCCATGCAAAGAATGGTTGTCAAGGCATGAGCTCATCATAACGAAAATACTGAGGGACCGTTTGAAGCACTTCTGTATTAAGTCATGCATGTGCTTTCTAGTAGAGTGTTTTAATTTGCCATATGTGCCCTAGTTGGGTGTCTTTTCCTAAAAACACGTGAGGTTGCTTGGTTTGATTTTCGGGCTTGGCATTAATCTTTACCCCCACCCTCCTTTCCAGTTGTTTATAATGGAAGCACAAGCAATATAAACTCATTTTAGCTGTTTGTAAGTTCTTATTGACTTACCAACGCAAACTACATCATTTGGTGGGTTAGGACTGTGAAGTGTTGCCTTCCCAGGCAGATGCTTTTGATGTGTGGATGCCACAATTTTGCGGACACGATTTAAATATGACTTAACAGTGCCTAATTGCGTTAGATGTGTGGGTAATACAAGTTTTAAGCGCTGAATAGCTCTCCCTGCGCGGTTTCTTTTTCTAGAAAGTTGTGAGTATTTCACAGCATGACTCCATGTTCACGGTATGTGTGGCTCTTTCTATGTATCCCAGTTTGTGAGCTATCAAATTTTCAGCATTTCTTGATGGGCGTTTTGTGTTCATCGATGCCTTCTTTTTATCTTTCTGGTCCTGTTTTTCAAGTTTGCTTTGGTCATCAGTACCTCTTTGACTTCTTTCTGATCTTGTTTACAGGTGCATTTCACGTTATGTGTTATCTTGTTTCTGTGTTTCAGATATTGACTTTTTCCGTATGTTGAGTAATTTTTTAGTAGTGAACAATTTGATTGTACGATACAGAATACTATTCAATTAAAGGGTTTTTGAAGAAGACTTTTGCTAGTCTGCTTTCTGTCATTATTCAAGGAGTGGGTAGGCAAATCAAGTTGGTTGAATTTGGAACTGTTTCTTTCGAGATTGGCCTAGTTGATGTCACTTCCTGTTTCAAATGAGAAGGAAGAAAGCTTTAGTTATTTTTATTTGCCTACCTAGGTAGAATGGTAACTAACACATAGGATATAAGATGAAAAGAGGTCCCCAACTACATTATTTATGTTTCCGTTTAAAATATACTCTCCTTTTGTACTTTTTACTTGAAGCATCATAATTTCAGCTTACCTCCACCTAAATTGGTTATCTTTGAAGGTATGGGATCACCCAGTGATTTGGTTGAATATAGCTATGAAACTCTGAATTCTATCACCGGGGGGTTCAGTGCAGAAAACAAAATTGGGAGTACCAAATATGGAGAACTGTTCAGGGGGGAAATTGACCAAGGTATGGAGACGCAAGAAGTTTTGGTAAAAATATTTGTACATCCCTCAAGTGTGGGAAAATTGCCGAGATTTTCGGCCCGCCCAGATCTTCGACAGTCTAGATTGGAAGTATGTTGCTCAAAGAACTTCCTTTGATTTATTGAGATATTATTTTGATGGATTTTTTCTCTCCTAACATTATGTTCCATTTCATAGGCTGAAATCAAGTTACTGACTGATTCAGTCATGTGTCAGCATCCAAACATGGTAAAGTTGCATGGATACTGCTGTGAAAATGGACGGTTTGGTGTTGAATATGACTTGAAACCAGTGGACACTGTTCATAACCTAGTTCTTCAAGGTGATCTAATTTTCTTATCTTAATTGCTGAAAGCATGCCACGTCGTAGTCAGAGGTCGGACCAGAATTATTGAGATAGAAGTAAAAAGATCTTGGTCCTTATAGAGAACCACTTTGATTGACAATTTTGGATAGCAGATGGGGCATTAAGACATTGGGACAATCTAGAAAAAATGGCCTTGCCAGTATTGTATTCTAACTAGCTGTCTTATGTTTCCAGATGATTTCAAATGGCTGGCATGAATCAAGGTGGCGCTAGAATTTGCATTCCTCGTTGAATGTTTGCATGGTGAAGAACTCTTGCTTTGGAATACCGACGCAGCTCCTTTGATAGTTGACGAGGTAAGCCTTGGTGCTTACTTCTATCTCTTTTGGACGCTTCTAAGAATGGTAGTTCAAGCCCAATTATTATTTTGCGTGCAGGCTTTCAGTCCAAGATTATTGGACTTCAGTCTGCTTGTTGGAGGAGTTTTTGGAGGAATTCCATCACATGAATGCGAATGGGGGTGTGTTGGCTACGCTGATCCACGTCTCCTTGAATCAGGTTTATCTTCAAATTTTCGTACTTTAACAATCAAGCATAGCATTTAGGATCAATTTGGAATGTTTGCCTCATAAGCTACGGTTTGTCTAAGTTTGACGTGGTTTATTTTTTTTAGTGCATTATAGCTCTTGTCAAAATGAAGGACATTTCGTGTCATAATCTTTTACGTCAAAATTGGTTGAAATTTATCTGCCAACAATTTTAACTAGAAGAACCCGTAGTATATGTATCCCCTCCACAAAACCAGAACAATGTTCGGCTAAAATAATTGTTTTGGCTTGTTGAAACCTTGAAACATGAATCGACAACTTTAGAGAGCTTTGGGAGAGGCAGCAATTTAGTTGTTTTGAAAAGAAGAGATAGAGGAACTAGGGAGAGTGGAGAATGCACAGACTGAGGATAAGGTGAACCAGAGCACTACGATCATAGTTCTCTTTTATGAATAACCAGAATGGGCGTTTCAAACAAAAGTGGGTGATGGGTTATGAGAAGTTAGAAGAGCTGAACTGCTGAAGAGGGATTCTGGTTGAAGCAGGGGATTGCGATTCTATAACACGTTTGGTTCCTTCCAAGTTCCAAGGATACATAATCCTGTTATGCTTTCATAGTTGTATATTTTTTAAAGCAACCATATATGCTTGGCCATAGTGAAAAAATTAATCCGTATAATTTATGTAACAGATAGTATAAATCTCGCAAAATTTGAAAGATTGTTCAATTGGTAGCCAAATAGCAATCGACCCCAAACCAATGTGCCTTAATTATCGGGATTGGCTTTCGCCGCATTCCATTCCAGCATTTATTCCATCTGACCAAACAGACGCTTATTATGTTGATGGTCAAACTTATACATGAAAGCCTTGGGGCTTACCCTTTCTCATAAGGATTGAAAGGCCTGGTCCTCTGCTTTTTCATTTGATGGTGGTCCATTTATGGTTAAAGTCAAGAAATAGTTCTATAATGAAGGCGCAATAGGACCTTCTCATTTTTTCTCTCTACGGGTAACGCTCTGCAAATCCTTTTCTTTATCCATCCTCCAACAAATACTACTTTGCAAATACAGTAATCAAATGGTGTTGTTTTAAAACCCACTTAAATAATTTATCAAGAAAAAATGCAGGAAGATAGGAGAGTGGCTATTGAACATGTCAGTCTTGGGAGAGGCTCTTGTCCAGTTTGCTAATGTTTATCCAGGTTTAGGGCATGGTGATACCTCAGCAGTGATCACATTAAAGTCATCCCAAAATCAGCTTGATCAGACTATGATAAATTTAGGGCTGTAAATGAACTGAACAGCTCGGCTCAGCTTGGCTCGTTAACGCTCGGCTCGGTTTGTTTGCAACCCTAAATTGATAATAACATCAACAAATTACCTTTGTGGAAGGAAAAAATTGATGGTTTGAGTTTAATACCATATTAGCTGTCATTTTTTTCTTCCGACGTTAAGTTGCTTTTGCCCATGGATGATTTTCTGGGGTGTAAATGTAATAAGGTGCACAGATCTGACATTCTGACTACTTTCCTGAGCCCAGGGAGATACAAGCTAGATAGGTGCCTCTCCCATCTTGCTTGTATCTTCTGCCTGTATACCTTCTCCTTTGTCATAAAATCTTTCCACAATTTTGGTTCGTCAATGACATCGCAATCACTTTTTACAGCAGTTCAATGGATTTCTCCAAACTGTCTTTGCATTCTATACTTCATGTTTTGTATACTTTTTTGGCTAGTTAAATTTACTTCACTTTTAGGAATTTTATGCATGTATATAATGAAGTATTTGTTGCCTTCTGTTCAGACACAGAAGGTTAAGATTCTTATGATATCAAGCCTTTGCCTCGCTGAGAGTTGGACCCCTTTCTCGTTTTTTTTCTTTCTTCCCTAACTTTTTGTGTGTGCTTGCGTATATGCAAATGTAAACATGGCAATAGTTTGAGCAGATGTTATGTTTGGAAAACATATTTTCAGGTAACTGGTCAGACAAGACAGATGTTTTCACATATGGTATTGGTCTCCTGGGGCTAATAGCCAAAAGAAGAGCGTATGATAAAAGTTCAGATTCCCGGCGGGGGATGAATGATGGTAATACTACTTATTACTGGGCCTTGAAAGAGTACAACGCACACTCTCAGTCTAAGGTTTGGGGAAAGTTTAAGAAAAGAAAGCCCAAGTCGCTTGTGCACAAAAGCTTAGAGATGGATCCATATTTTGATGCGGCTGATGGGTTCACAATCACGAAACTGGCAATGGATTGTGTAGGTGATGATCCAAAGCAACGGCCGATAATGAAACAAGTTGTTTGCTGTCTGCGAGAACTAAATGCTGTTTCGGTTTTACGGGCACATAATTGGCATCCCTGGTGAGATGTTTGAAGGTACTGGGTGATGGCGATGCTATCATACAACTATCGGTTAGAATACTGCAGTCATCAGTCGTTCCCCACGAGTTGTTTCATCTTCTTTTGTTTCCGCATAATGGGAGAGTTCTGTAGGCAGTACTCCTCATGTTGAATTACGTAATTTCTTTCCTGTTAGTCTAAGCTCGTGGCCTCTTGCATTGTATGTTACTGCTACTCCTTACATGGTATTTCCAAATATGATATCCAACCACTTCTTTCACTGTCTCACGATTTCTTCTACAGTCTGCGTTGTCTATCTATTTGTGTGAAAATGAAAATGAAAATGGAAAGGGTGAAATGACAAAGATCAGTGTGGATGCTCTTAGAGGTCTATCCCATCATTCATTAGGGGAGACACAATTAAAGTCGGAGAAATGCCGTGCATGGACTGACCACCAAGTAGTTGATAGCATTTGGGAGATTTCAAACCGAGCTAAAGACGGAAAAAAAATATCTTTGGCAATGAAGGTCGTCCTTTATACCTTCCAAAGATTAGGAGGATCATTTGATTCCCAATAATCAACAAGCCTATATCTTTGGCAAAGCACATGTTTTTAAAGTTCCTTTTGTTGTTACTCCAATGAACAATCTACCCCTAAAATTGTTAGCAAGGCACATGCTTTCAAAGTCGTTACTCCACGCTCCAAGCTATAGATTTTATTCTCCATCAGTTTACTTTTATTTAGAGATGATGGATATTGGGTTGGTTTTTTTAATTTTTCTTCTGTAGTAAAAAAAAAAAAACGAAATACAAAAACAAAAAGGAAAGAGAAAGAAGAGGGGGAAAAAAAAAACATTCGGTGGTACTTTCCCATTTCGTTTGTCTCTTCAGTCCACAACGCAATACTCAAGACTCAAGGGAAAATGACGGCAAATGATGTGTTTCAATAATTAATATCCGCCAAATTAATATCCACCAAAAATATGCTGAGAATGAGAATATTTGTTAATGTTGAAAATATTCTTGATGGGTATTAATTATCAAAACACGTCCTAGACCGTCATTTTCCACAGACAGGACACAATATCTCTACAGGCCCATTACTACACCATCCAACCCACTCCATTTAAGCCCACTTAAGGCTATCCTAGACTTTTTGGGGAAATTCCAGGCCGGTCCCATTTTTTTAATGGGGTTCCGTGTCAACCCTCTTTTGTCAAGACCTCCCATCCAAACCCTTTTATAAGATATTTTTACTATTTTGCCCACACACTCTCTCTATGTTCAGGTCATTTCCTAAACCTCAACCTCCCACCAACGCCGCCCTTCTCTCCCATCCCTCCTGTCGCCGATCACCGTCGATCTGAGCGTCGTCGCCACTGGTGGATCTTTTCCGATTGTCTTTGTATCTCGCCGGAGATCATCGATCCACGTTCTATGCCCTAGAATAAACACATATAGTTACTGTAATGACAATTTTATTCTCCTACAAAATTGAAATCATCTACAGGAATAAAAATACATGTCAATCAGAGAGATTACCAACCCGGGACGGAGGGAGAGGTTTGGACTGAGCGGCGGCGAAGGGCTGCGCCACCGTCGGGATTTTCTGTTGCTGAGCAGCGATGAGTTGGCTCGGGTCCCCTAGTTTTTGCTTTAACTCCATAATTTTACAGATCTTACAACAGGTATAGCTTAGAGAGAGAGAGAGAGAGAGAGATAAAGTATATAGGTGAAGGCTGATGAGAATATGAAGGGAGAAATGGAGGGGTCTGAAAACTGTAAGTCTGAGATGAAGAGTATGTGTGACACCCCGCTTTCCGGTGG
>BPLS01020603.1:10587-26295 GCA_019656275.1 Rhododendron kiyosumense | reverse complement strand
CCGGCGGTACTGCAGGAAGCAGGCTCCGTCCGGACGGGAGGGGGCAAGTCATGGTTTATAAGAATAGATCCCTCCTACTTGTACAAGGCCTTTTAAAGCCGTGAGGGCGGGCCAAAGCGCATAGGAACTTCACAGTTAAGCGTGCTCATCTTGGGGTAATCCAGGGATGGGTGACCTACTGGGAAGTCTATGGGCTTTGGGCGTCCAAAGCGGACAATATTGTACAATAATGGAGCGGGTCGTTACAGATGGTATCAGAGCCGCGCCCTGGGCAAAGTTGTGAGTAGGATGCGCTCTGCTACCACAGACCCCAGGGGAGGTTGCTGGGCCTGTGCAACGAGGACGTTGCATCCCTAAGGGGGGTAGATTGTGACACCCCGCTTTCCGGTGACCGGCGGTACTGCAGGAAGCAGGCTCCGTCCGGACGGGAGGGGGCAAGTCATGGTTTATAAGAATAAATCCCTCCTACTTGTACAATGCCTTTTAAAGCCGTGAGGGCGGGCCAAAGCGCATAGAAACTTCACAGTTAAGCGTGCTCATCCTGGGGTAGTCCAGGGATGGGTGACCTACTGGGAAGTCTATGGGCTTTGGGCGTCCAAAGCGGACAATATTGTACAAAGATGGAGCGGGTCGTTACAGTATGTGAGAATTTTTTCTTGATAAGTTACGTTAGCTGATGATAAAAACACTATTGGGTGTATTTGAGTGTGTGCGGCTACACTGGATTAACAGGTTGGTTGTGTGATTTTTTTTATATATAGGTGTGAATAAGGGTCATCATCGGGCCGGGCCAGCCCGCCAAGTCGTGGCCCAAGCCCGCCCACAGGCCGGGCCGACCGGGCTTTTTCTTTTTGGCGGGCCGGGTGGGCTGGGCCACCTACCATAAATTGAAGCCCAAGCCCGGCCCACGGGCTAGCCCAATTGGCAGGCCGGCGGGCCAAAAGCCGGGCGGACCAACGGGCGGGCTTAAATTTCCTTGGGCAAAATTAAACCAAGGGAAAAAAGAAAGGATTTTTTGGGATTTTGGGCTAATGGGCGGGCCCGTTGTGGGCTTTTGGATGGGTATGCCGGGCGGGCCGCCGGGCGGGCTCACGGGCCGAGCCTACGGGCGGGCCGAGTAAAAATTCATAGGCCCGAGCCCGCCCATTACAAACTACGGGCCGGGCTAGCCCGCCCGTTTCTCGGGCTCGGTCCGGGTAAAAGCCCGATGGGCCGGGCGGGCTAAGGGCGGGCCGCGGGCCGTCGGGCTAAATGATGAGGCTTAGGTGTGAATTGTGTACAATATGAGTTTAGAGAGTGTGAATTTTTTGGGTTGTGAATTCTTGCCAATGCAATTTTAAAATTATTACCGCTTCACATTTTCTTATATCAAAGGTAATGGGGGTGTGAATTATGCATTTTAATGGGTGTGAATTGATTTATTTTGGAATGTGTGAATTATGCCTTTGAAGGAAGTGAATTCTTTCATTTTGAAGTGTGAATTTTGCATTTAGGGGTGTGAATTCTTGCATTTTGGAGGGTGTGAATTCTCTTATTTTGGAGGGCGTGATTTTTTGTATAAAAGTGTGAATTGTGTACAACATGAGTTTAGGGGGTGTGAATTCTTGCCCGTGCAATTTTAAAAGTATTACCGCTTCACATTTTCTTATATCAAAGGTATTGGGGATGTGAATTTTGTATTTTAATGGGTGTGAATTGTTTTATTTTGGAATGTGTGAATCATGCCTTTGAAGGAAGTGAATTCTTTAATTTTGGAGTGTGAATTCTATATTTTGAAGAGTGGGTTGTGCAGAGGATGTGTGAATTTTGCATTTAGGGGTGTGAATTCTTTTATTTTGGCAGGTGTGAATTCTGCACTTGAGGGGTGTGAATTCTCTTATTTTTTAGGGTGTGATTTTTTGTATAGATGTGTGAACTGTGTACAACATGAGTTTAGGGGGTGTGAATTCTTACCCGTGCAATTTTAAAAATATTACCGCTTCACATTTCTTATACGAGTATCAAAAGTATTGGGGGTGTGAATTCTTGGGATGAATTCTTTGAGGTGTGAATTCTTGGTGGTGTATTCTTGGGGTGTGAGTTTTTAAGGTGTGAATTTTTTTCTTGTATTTTTTTTTATACCTTTCAAATTTACATTCATCTACACTATTCACATCCCCAAATTACCCGATTTACACCCCTAATAAGCTTGCTACTTACAAAACCTAAAACGAATTACTGTAATTCCTATGTGTAGAATTTGACCCAAATCCATGTACGAAACCGGGATGTACTCAATTGAGATACACTAGATTAATGCAATTACATTAAAGAAGAAAATAACGTAATTCAATCAAGGTGGGTTTTTACTCGGATATTCCAGAAACTGAACCGAGATTTAGAATCGGAGATGGGTTATGTGCAGAAAAAAAATTAATGTTTGAGGGTGTGAATTATTCGTTTGAGAGGTGTGAATTCTGCATTTTAATGGGTGTGAATTATGCCCTTGAAGGAAATGAATTCTTTCATTTTGGAGTGTGAATTCTATATTTTGAGGAGTGAGTTGTGTAGAGAATCTGTGAATTTTACATTTAGGGGTGTGAATTCTTTATTTTGGAGGGTGTGAATTCTCTTATTTCGGGGTATGAATTCTATATTTTGGGGATTGAGTTGTGATGTGTGAAAAGATAGAATTCACACTCACAATTTAATAAATTTAAAGAATTCACACTTTTGAAAAAGACAGAATTCACTCTCACAATTTAACAATTCACACCTAAGAGTTTAGGCACTTTCATAGAGTACCCCTAGAGTTTAGGCACTTTACACCCCAAGAATTCACACCACTAGAATGTACACCGCAAAAAAAATCACACTTCAAAAAACTCACACCCAAGATTTCACCCCATCTTGGGAATTCACACCCCATCTTGGCTGATTACAGAATTCACACCTTTAAAGGCGTAAAAAATAAGGTTTTAAAAAATTAATTAGTAACCAAATGAAGAATTCACACCTAAATGAAAATTCCCACGCTCGGAAAAAATAGAATTCACACATTCAAAAAAAATACAATTTACAACCATAAAAAAAATACACCCTCAAAAAACGAGAAATCAATTGAGAGACTCGTCTTTACTGAACAAATCAATTGAATCCCAATCATGGACAAATTGAACAAATCAATTCACACTAGCTGAAGTACAACAATCTATAACAATACAAGAACAAAACGATGACGAGAGAAATCAATGACTAGCATTCATCCTGGATTCATCTCTAAAATTCATACTAAATTGGTGAAAAATCTCATTATTCTCTCTCTACATAATGTACATATATATATATATCGAAACTTGTACTGTACAATTTTTAATCTCCACCTTCGTCCATTCAATCGTTTCTCCGTTGATGTCGTTTCCTGTAGTCCTCTCATCACGGCGAGGAACAATTCGATTCACCTCTTTTCAGAATTCACACCTCGGACAGAATTCACACCTCCTCCAGAATTTTTGATGAGAATTCCATGGGGTTCTTAGTGTGAATTCTTTGGTTTGTGAATTCGCACCCCAGAATTCACAACCATTGCAAAATTCACACCCACAAGAATTCAAGAATTCACACTACCCAAAAAAACAAAAGCACGGGTGTGAATTCTTTCTTTTCTTCACGGAACACCTTTCATCCGGCCTTCCACTGGAACAAATTTCAACAACAAAACAACACACCCACATTAAACCCTCTTTCTATCTAATCTCAATTACCCAATTGAACAGCACAAAGTAACTCGTTGAGACTCGAACAAAAGTTTCAGTTTTCAAATACATGTGTACCTTATATATTGAAGGGTGGGATCAGTATTTTAAATCGAGGGGTCCAGCCCCTTCTCGTTGAGAAAATCGAGGAATGCATCCGGTAAGGGCGAAATTATAGGGTGATTCGACCTCCATGGTTGAAATCCAGAAGAAGCTCCGAAGTCCGAAGAGTACGCCCGTCTTCTTTGTGTTTCCATCATCTGTTTGGAGCCGCGAGAGGGTGGCGGAAATGCGGCGGGCGGCGCTAGATCCATCGATTGTGGCATTCGACGATCTAGGGCTCGTCTATTCCTGGAGTAGATTTTGCTGGTGGAGAGGAGAGGCGGTGTTGTGGTGGTGGGTCGGTGGGAGACAGAGGCGAGAGGTGGTGCGGTGGGTCTTGGTGGTGGTGGTGGAGGTGGTGGTGGGTCGGAGGAGGGTCGAGAGAGAGACTTCTCTCTTTCCTGTTGACGATGAGACCTGTTATCTGACCCGTTATCGTTGAGGCGGGGTGTTTAGTGTAGTTCACTCAAGACAGGGTTTATGTGGAATAAATTTGACAAGTGATGGACTTGGATGGGTAGATGCTGACAGAATTGGGCCAGCCAGTAAGAACCCCCTTTTTTTAGGACTCGGGGGGGCTGCTCTTCCCCTTGGGGAAAGCAGAGCGCTGCTGCCTCTTTTTTGGGGCCCATCCCGGTCTCGCTTCGATAATCCGAATCGTTCACTTTGTAGAGCTCATCGAGTAGAATAACTATGCAAAAAATCAGCTTAATTGGATATCATTAAGTGCCTGATCGGAGCCTATATAACTCTTGGTCCATTAGGAATAATGGATTTGATCCAGTGTTTCGGATCCATTCTTTTCAAAGTAAAAAGGCTCCGATCAAGCACTTAATGATGTCCAATTAAGCTGATTTTTTGCATAGTTGTTCTACTCGACGAGCTCTACAAAGTGAACGATTCAGATTATCAGAGCGAGACCGGGATGGGCCCCAAAAAGGGGACAGCAGCGCGCTGCTCTCCCCTTGGGGAGAGCAGCCCCCCCGAGTCCCTTTTTTTATGCTATACCTCCTGCCCAAATTCCCTATACCTCCTACCCACTACACCTGCAACCCATATTTATACCCGAACCACCAGGATCATTTCTCCTGCGAATCAAAAAAACAAAACCAAGATCATTTCTCCTTGAGTGACCCGCTTAGTCACGTGACCTTTCAAAATGGTTTGCACTCGCTGCTCGCACTCTCAATCTTTGCCCACATGATTTAAGTTGTTTTGAAGGTTTTTGAGAAACGATTTCACACTCGCGCTCAGCACCCGGCCGTGCTTTATGACTTCTTTTTTTTCCTTAAAAGTGGTTATTTTTCAAAACATTTGAGTAGAAGTAAAAAATATATATATATATATATTTTCTCGATTCATCTCGTCGAGACAAATCAACAATCCACAAAAATTTGGCTCAAAACTAATAAATGCGAATTTTTTTTTTGAATAAGAACAAAATGTGCAATTTTTTCTAAAAGTTAAGTGGAATATAGTCTATAGTTGAGGTGCTGCAAGTGAGATGCACGTACATAAATATGGGTTCAATTGGGTTTTTACACTGGTGTCATGTGGCTATTGGTTCTAGGGGAAAGGAAAAATTATACTCAGTAATTGTTGCAAAATTTCTTCTCATTGGGTTCACTTGACACCAGTGCTACCATGCCAACGTCGCCCCTGCTCATGACTAGTTTGTTCGACCATGGTTGTCACCCTTAACAAAGTGACGTCTCTAAGGTTTGTCAAGAAAAAAGAGAGACTATTTTTAGGTGATTCTTTGATTTTATCCTTCAAGATTTGATTAGGCATGAGCACGATACGAATACGACACAGTGCATGAGATAAGCACAACATAGGCATGAGATAAGAGTTATATGGATTGTGGCATGCCAATGGGCCAGGTCGGGCCTAGAGTATTTTAACATGGCATGGGCTGGATGGTTAATAAACGGGTCAAGCTAGGCCAACTTGAAGTTAAAATGTTAAATTCGCTCATAAAAACTTTATATTTAGGCCAAGGCAGATGGAGTCAAATTTCAAGGGATATTCCAAATCTGTCCCATTTATTAAACATGAAGTCGACAATAAGATTGACACCAAATTTGAAGAGCTACGTCAACAAACAATCGACTCAGTTGTCAAGAATCTGGTGTAGAAATGTTATTTTCAAGAAAACTATAATGAAGTGATGTCAAGGAGAAAATAATAACTTTTATCCTATGTGTTCATTTGATGAAAGAATTTTGTGCAAAATGAATAGATTGGTAGTTTAATTTTGTGCAAAATGAAGAGATTGGTAGTTTAATTATAAAATAGAGTTGAGTTAAAAAAATTCATATAAGTGTTGAACACAAATTTTGAGTCTACAAAAAATATGGAAAAAATGATGAACGAGAGTCAATTTTATTGATGTATCAAAACTAGGGTTACAATCTCTAATGAATTTCTAAAAGAAAATAATCCTCTGATTCTTCTCTTCAGTTGTTATTGAAACGAGGGCATGAGGGCATGATGCTTATTCTCGGATCAAACGGCAGAATCTTTTCCGATGTTTGCGAAGAAGATGATGATCTAGGCTGAATGTTTTTCGGAACTTTGATCTGAAAGAATCTTCTTGTTGGATTTGGACTTGAGACTTGAGGAATTTTGAAGGGCTTTGAGGCTTTGATCTTCAGAGCTCTGGAGTTGAATACTTGAATGTTGATAGCAAATATGAGAGGAGAGCTGTAATATCCCGACTTTTAATTGTGTTTAGAATTTAAGTGTCACACCCTCGATTTTCAACATAATTATAAAGGAATTTTCATAAATAAAATCTCACATAATACGTACAATTCCCCAAAAGAAAATTTACATTTCCATTTCCATCAATTACGCCCTAACGCCCAAATGTTCACAAAGGTACATCTTTGGCTCAATGGCCCCAAATCTTCAAAAGCATTGAATATCAAAGAAATTAAAAGCTTACAATATCCTTTAATCAAAAGATTTACAATTAAAGTTACAAATACATCTTTCAAAAATAAATTACAAAGATGCCTTAATAACTCTTCAGTGTTAGCTTTCAAAATCGTGTCCACAATCCATGCACTCCCAACATGAAGTTACTGTCCAGAGTTAGCACCTGAAAATAAAGTAGGGCTTGAGCTACACTAGCCCAGTAGAAAGCTCTAATCTAACAATGTATGCATATGAAATGTAGGAACGATAACAAAAGGAACAACAGCAACTGAAACCAATGGAATGGAGCAACAACAGTAATCCAACTTCAATCTTTCATTTCCAAAATCAATCATATTTATCAACGTATAACCTGTGAAAGCACCATCTGTCAAAACGTGTCCCATACATGTGTCATGAGCCGAAGCTCTTACTGGGCCAATTAAAGGACCCCAATGTCCTCTGCCAGGCTCTTTACCCATTCGGGATGTCCTGATACGAGCATATAGCTCATGCCGGGCCAATTAAAGGACCCTGATGTCCTCCGCCAGGCTCTTTACCCTTTCGGGATGTCCTGATATATTTTCGTTGTATCCGTAAAGTTTCAAAATCTTTTTCCAATCAATCCGTACCGTTCAAATCCATCTTTGGTCTATAAACAATTTTTGTACAATCATGTTCAAATGAGCATTAAGATCATGGATACGTGCAATGAAGACATTAGATATGAGTACTCAAGTTAAGGGATCATTCGGGAAGTTCTTGGAGTGGATCAGAAGTGAACGGAACCCAAAACAATAAAGGATGGACCAAGTCAGCAAAATTGTCCAGACAGAAAGTGTTATCGATAACCTTTACGAGTGGTATCGATAACAATAGGTTGAGGTCAATTAAAACGTAATGTTATTGATACCATGAAGGGAGGTATCGATAACAAATGGGTTAATATCGTTCCAGACGCCAGGGTATCGATAACGATGGCAAATATTAGGGATAACGATGACAATGTTTGGGATAACAATGACAAATGTTAAGGATAACAGTGACAATGTTAGGGATAACAATGACAAATGTTAGGGATAACGATGAATTTCTGGGTCTAGAACATAATGTTATCGATAACAATGGAAATGTTATCGATAACAAATGGGTTTCGAGCAAATTTTTGGGAGAATCACGTGGGTTTTCAATAACAACAACAACAACAGCCACCACAACAATCAATGGCACGAATTAAGGCGATAAAAACAAGTCATAAACATATATTGCAAGTTAGAACTCCCTACCTCAAGATCAAAGAACGAAATCAAAGGAATCCTCCAAGCCCTAGCCCCAAATCTTGGAACCGAATGAAATACACCTCCACCGAGCTCACACCGGTGCAATACGGGCCGCAATACGCGAATGAACAAAGGGATGAAGGCTATTTTGTTTGGGTTTTGGGTGATTTTGGTTGAAATTTGGTATGAGTGAGTGTGAGAGAGAGAGAGAGACCGAGAGAGAGAAGAGAACGGGAGAGTGAGAGAGTGAGGATTGGGGAAAAATTATTTCCCTGCCTCTCACACACACAAGTCATATACACACTACACACTTCACACTTTCACCCCTCAAATACAACACACTTGCACATTAACCCCAATCTCAATATTCCAAATCAATTTCCTCCTTTTTATTTCCATTTAAAACATTTAAATCAATTATATGAATTTACGGGTCTTTACATTAAGTATGTGATGAACTTAATGTCAATTAAATGATTTTGGCTTTGTTTTGCTAGTTATTAGGAAATGGAACATAAGTGGTTATAGGTCATACCTACACAAGATAATTTTTCTTGTCACCTGTTAAAAGAAGGAAACGTGTAACATTTCCCCCATCCTCATCACACGTAGAGAGAGAGAGAGAGAGAGGAGAAAACCGTTCGGTGAGAAGGAAAAGAAGAAGAAGAAGAAGAAAATCTTGGAGATTTCTTCCTAGACTTGGATTGAAGCCTAATTTGGTAAATGTTTGTTCCGAAAAGTAACAATTGGCCTAGGAACAGCAAGTAGTGTAGTTCTAAGCCTGATGCGGGCGTGCCAGGGCAGGTTTGCTGCCCAAATTCGTATTAAGTCCTGGATGCCTCAAATCTGACTTCATATAGACCATTGCGTATGACCTAAGGGGTGAGGCCATGTGGTTCGTGGTTTGCCTTTGCGGGCTAAGGACTTAAAATTTCCTAATCGTGTGAAAAATAGAAAGAAAAGTAGAGCAAGGCCTAAAACAGAAATAAATGGACTTTATTAACAGTTTAATAAAGTCTGATTACAAGGAAGTGAAATAAAATCTAGGCTTGGCTAGATTGAACGGGAAAGTAAAGATAATTGAAAGATAAATTTGCATAAGTCTTGGGCTTGATGGTCGGGGACCGAAAGATAAAAATAGTTGAAAGATAATTGAAATGTAATTTAGATAAGCCTTGGGCTTGATGGTCGTGGACCTTTGCCAAGGCCTTCAACTCTGGTATTTATAGGCAGATGTTTCAGGTCTTGAGCTGTTTAAGCTGCTTCCACAGGCCTTCATGCATGGCTGCCAAGTGTCCCTCTTGAGCTGCTTCAAAATGCTCAAATGAAAGGCTATTCTTTGATAAAAACGTGCCCTTTACTCCAAGGAAATGGTAAAGGCCTGAAAAGCCCTTCTTTTCTGCATAAAACTTTGTAAAAGAGTAAAAGGAACTTTTGCATCCAGGCCTTTGAGCTGCTTGTGAGCAGCTTGCTTAGATCTGCATGAATTACTAACCAACAGCTCCAAGGGGCTGCATGTACGCTACCTGTCCTTGGCCTTGCTTTATGCTAAAGGATGGGGTTCACTAAGACCTTGAGCTGCTTGTAAGCAGCTTACCCAGGTCTGCCCAGTAAGAACATTCTAAGCCTTTGAGCTGCTTGTACAGGCCTAAGCTGCTTGTGAGCTACTTGGGATGTCTCCATGCATGGCTGCCACGTGTCCTTGGTCTGGTTGAGCTACTTGCTTGCATGGATGCTTGTAAAAAAGGTGTATTTGGGCCCACCAAAGCTAAAAACGTAGGCCTGGTTGAGCTGTTTGTGAGCAGCTTGTGTGCTGTTAGAGAGAACCTTTTAGGCCTTTGAGGTACTTGTGAGCAGCTTAGCCCTTGAGCTACTTGAGCAGCTTGCTAGGGAGGAGCTTCTAGGCCTTTGAGCTGCTTGTGAGCAGCTTGTCCAGACCTACCTAGCAAGAACATTCTAGGCCTTTAAGCTACTTATGAGTAGCTTGTCCAGACTTACCCAGCAAGAACATTCTAGGCCTTTGAGCTGCTTGTGAGCAGCTTGAGGCCTTTTCCTTGCCAATTAACAGGCCATATGTGACACTTGTATGGAATTAGGCCCATCTATCAATTGGGCCCGAACTTAAGGTGAATTATGGGCCTCAAATTTCTTTGTAAGCCATGCGAGCCCAAGTCTGGAAGGAAAACTTGGGCTTTAACTGATTTAGGCCCACTTAGAAGGCCTTATTATTTCTAAAAACTGGCTTACGTCTGGATAAAACACTCAGATCTAGTGAGTCAACCCAAGTCTTCGGCCAATCTTGGGCTTGTGATAACGAAATCTTAAGCATAAATTTGGCCCAGGCCATTGAAAACTCAACTCCATTAGTGACGTTCAAATCGACCTGATTTCATGGATGACCGATCATGAGGCTTTTCAAGGCCTGAGACCAAAATTCGAGGCCTTCTTCCAACCAACAAATTCATTTTATGAATTTTGGCCAAAAATGGGTGTAAACAGTACGTTCATGCCTAGAGGAGTAAAAATTCTTGTTCTTGATGTTCAATTTTTGCTAGAAGTGCTGAATCTAAGTGGGTTTAGGGTAGAGATTAAAGTTTGTGTTGGAAACCCATGAACCTTGTTTAAAATCCCAGAAATTGACATGTTTAAAGTTGGCGCAATTCATGAATTTGGTATATTTGAGGCAGCCATGAGTATGCTCTGGTTTGCTCATGTTTTTGTGAAGTTTCTGTATGAGTTTTGATGTGAATTTTAGGGTTTTACCTAAGAAATTCGTATAGCTTGTGGGTAGGCAATTTAGAGCTTCAACAGAATTGAATCTGCCCTGTTCTTGAGGAATTTTTCTCACCAACTTCCCGACCTTGATATTTTTTGATATTTTTATTAAAGATGCCTGTATGTGTCTACTTTACTGTGTAAAATTTTCAGAACCTAATTCACAATGTGGAAGAAGTTAAAATTCATTAACCGACCTGCTGTTGTGGTATCTGCATTGCTGACAGCATCATCGCACTTTACGGAAACGGCTATAATTTTTAGCTCGAGAAATGAAATTATGAACCGTTTTCTGATTTTGAAACTAGATTCATAGACCTTAAAAAGTATGTGGAGTTTGTACCTTAGTTATTTCCGTGCAAAGTCAAATTTTAAGTCGAAGTTGATGAAATTTCAGATTCTGAAGTTATTTCTTGAAATTGGTTGTCTAACTTCGTATCTTTCCCTCTATGACCTTATGTTCATTAAAGATAGGCTTATTTAGCATCTTCTAATCATGGTTTTATTGCCTATTTGTTATAGGAAGTTCGGGTGGTTCGTAGAGCCGAGGTGAGTGATTAATACCCAAGACACATGGTTTATTATAAGCTTTTCATTTCAATTATGTTTTATATATACTTTGATATGAACTCCATGGAATATCAATGAAAGGTGGACATGTTTTTATCTATTAATGGCATCCTCCCACGTCCCAGCTTGCTAGGGGACACGTGCTAAAAGGCTAGCAAGGCATGGTTATTGTCTTGGATAACGAAAGACGTCTTAACTTATCCACTACCGGGGACACCTGGTAGACATGAAATGAATAGAGGATGTGCATTACTATGCTATGTTGCTATGAGATGTGATTCGTTTTTAAATTGTTTTATCATTGTCCATGGAAAGCATGTGAATTGCGTATCAATCATTCATACGAGCTTTGGCTTATGAATTTTCCCACCTTTCAGGCATCGGGACGTAGAGTGATGGTGTATAGCCTTCTTTTGGTCGTGCTGTGTAGATATGGACTTGTAGATAAGGAGTTGCTCTTGTGAACACTTTTGACTTGTAAATATGCATAGCTCTGGGTGGTTTGCAATGTAGAGATCCTTGTAAAGACTTTTGGCATATGTAATAAAATGGATCGAATTTGCTTCCTCTTGTCGTTAATTGAGTCCCTTTAGTCATTTGCTAATGAGGTGTTAACTTTAATATGGCCTTAGTGATGTGATCACTGGCACTTTGTTGTGACTAGAGCCTTTAGGGGCGGGCTAGGGTCGTGACAAGAGCACCTCTAGTTATAGAGGATGTAGGATGGAAAGTCATGACCAACTCTATTTCCTTCATATTTATCTCTCTTTAATTATTTCTTTATTTAGTGTAAAAGAAATAATTAAAATTCAATAATTATCTTTCTTTCTTTTATTTTAAGAAAGATAATTATTTGTGAAGGGAAACACAATTATTATTTTACTAAGTGGCTTAATTTTATTGGCCGAGCTTAATAAAAATAATAACTGCATCACTTTGACACGTGGCACCATTTGATTACCTTATACGCATCATCTTGACTTTTGACCTCGAGATACATGACAACATTTGATTGGCCATTTACCGTGCCCTATTTACTAGGTCTCGCAACACGTGGCAACTTGTGATTGGCAGTAAATTTTACATGCCTACAATAAGATCACAATAAAGACTTATTTTTTTGAACTTATTCTTCTTGTACGACTTTTGATCATAATTTTCACTTTTTAGATTACATCTGTCAAGACAAACACCCGAATCTAGTAAAATTAACAACAACAAAAAAAAACCTAAATATCCTTTCGATTAGGTATTCATCGATCGATATGGAATTCAGCCTAATTTCGTACTAGGTTGTTGACTCAATGAGCTCTATAAAAATTAGTCCGATCATTGAAGTGAACCTAGTAAAATTAACAACAAAAAAAAAAACCTAAATATCCTTTCGATTAGGTATTCATCGATATGGAATTCAGCCTAATTTCGTACTAGGTTGTTGACTCAATGAGCTCTATAAAAATTAGTCCGATCATTGAAGTGAACCTATATGGGATTGTAAAAGACCCGACTGCCCGAGTCCTACCAAACTTGAGAGAAGCTTAAGTCTTACACTTTTTTCATATAACCAATCATACACTTATTCCACTGGTTTAAACTAAAATATTGAGTGTGGGCACATACGTAATCTATTGTAGCCCGGACCAGAGATCTGAGGACCAGATATCTCAAAAGCCTCAATGCTTTATGCTGAATCATTAAATATGGAGAACGAACGAGGGATCCTAGGACCAGACATCTCGAAAGGCTCAGGACCAGATATCTCGGCAGCCTCGATACTCTGTTCAGCCATGAAGAAGTTTGCTCTTCACCCAAAAATGAAGTTGCAAAAATTCAGTGCGAATAAAGACGATAATGTGTTCGTGCTTAGGTGAGAACAAACAACTAGGGAAGTTCTGTTCTTTTTATGAGAGAGAAGTACTTTATAAAAGAAACGGTATAGTTTATATCCAAACGTTGTGAGGTTTCCTAGTACTCTCGGCTAAATATAGTGCCGTATTTCCATGGGTTTCGGAATCATCAATTATAGAAGCAAAACAGTTAATTGAGAGGGATGAAGCTTAAACAAGATGATGGAAGATGAAGAAATGTACTCACTTATGATGACAACGTTGCCATGTATGCCACTGGCTAATAAATGTATTTGCGAAGATAATTTATGTTGATGGTCAAGGTATTAATATTCGTGTTCAGACGCATCATGCAAACGAATGCACACACATATATCAAAGCGTGCTCTTTGGAGTTGAAACGCCCTGGGTTGAAAGAGAATCTTTGTTGGAAATAAGTGAATTGGAAATTGACTCCAGGGTAAACCATTTGATTTGGTTGTAATTTATTTGTCATGCAATGGATAAATAAATATGGAGTAATTAAAATTGTTTCGTTTGCCGCCAAACCGGTCCATGCGTGGTAGCGCGTTCATAAAATTCTAAGGCTTAAAGTTTGTTGGGTACTTGAAGTAATTAATTAAATTAGTTACTTCATTTATTTAAGCTTTTGAATTAGAATTAGAGTTGGTTCTTAAACCAACATGTGGCAAGCTAAACTAAGGGGTGCCAATGTTTCATTTACCTTAGCAACATGAAGTGTCTCTTCATTTGTAACGTGGAAATGGAAATGAAGTGTTGGTTCGGCCAAGAACAAGTTCGGAACAGTGGTGTCTCTTCAGCCGAGACCACTCTGAACAGTTGCATCTTTTTCCTAACACCATTTCGAACAGTCACCGTTCCTTTTCGTTCGGGTGCCTACTTCTCTATAAATAGGACCCATCTCCTCCCATTTCAGTAACAATAAATTCCTACACTCATAACATACATATTCTGAGAGAGTTCTGCACAGTTTCCTGGTTCGCCCTATGAACAGATTGTAGTGCTACTTCCGTTCTTCGAAAATCGGGTAATCCTGGGAGGCAAACGTTCAAGAGACCCAAGAGCACCGGTGTGGGGGATGAATTTGCTTTAAGGATATAGTATTCTCCATAAAAATACTAGCCTCGATTGCCAATTTCCGGACGCCTGAAATTGGTCCAGTAAGTTTTCTAATATAGTTTCTTTTTGGTGTGTAGCGTATTTCCAGTGATAAACGAATCCTGTTTTCCAACAATCTTAACTCAATCTCCGTCCCCAGAATCTCTCCATAAGTCGACCCGCTAGAAAGCAAAAGATCAACGGATAAGTACTATTGGGATCTCGATGACATTTTCTTTCGAATAATTCCTTCGTCTTGAGATGCGCCAACATCACAGTTACAGCTGTTCCAACGACCACTGCCCGAAAAGTTAGATCAAGGAGGCTGGGAGTATCTCTATCCAACATTATTGATTTAACTTCTAGTATATAGGACTGTCATTAGAAGTAGACATAGAGTTGAGTGTGGAACTTAGATTCATTTCTTTATGCAGAATGATCAGCTATAGAGAACAAAGGAGGGATCGGAATTTCATTTCGGATTTGATTTTTATCTTCAACTTCTTGTATTTGATCTTTAGGATCTTTAAAAAATATAAAACACGTACAAATTAAGTATAAGAAAGCTATAGTACTTATAGATCTTCACCTGTATAGAAGTAGACATAGAGTTGAGTGTGAAACCTAGATTCATTTCTTTATGCAGAATGATCAGCTATAGAGAACGAAAGAGGGATCCCAGACATCTCGGCAACTAGGGACGATGCTGGCATGGTAGCACTGGTGTCAAGTGAAGTAGTGAACCCAATGAGCAGAAATTTTACAATAATTAATGTAAGTATAATTTTTTCTTTTCCTTAGAAAACCGATTGAACCCATCTTTATGTACGTGTATCTGACTTGCAGCACCTCAACTACAGACTATACTAAAGTGCTACAGCCTACAAAGTGAAAAGCCTAAAGGGCTACTAAAAAGTTACATTTTCGTTTTCTCTAGATTTGGCTTAATAAGTCAAAATGGTTCTTCTTTTTTTTTCTCTTTGTTTAAATCTTTTTTGATAATTTTGCCTCAAATTTTTGTGACCTATTACAGTAGCAAAATAATGCATTTTCTACTCAAGTAATGCAAAATCTCCTTAAAAATTTGATTAGGCACGGGAACGGCACGATACATGCACGAGATAGGCACGACATAGGCACGAGATAAGCGTTGCACGGGTTGTGGCATGCCTATGGGCCAGGTCGGGCCTAGAGTATTTTAACATGGCACGACACAGTTAATAGATGGGTTTGGCTAGGCCAAGGCAGACAAAGTTGAATTTCAAGGGCTATTCCAAATCTGTCCCAAATCTATAAAAACATTTTTATACATATAAAGATAGCACGACAAAATTAGCTAAAGAGATGTAGAGGTGTTTG
>BPLS01020603.1:0-10577 GCA_019656275.1 Rhododendron kiyosumense | reverse complement strand
CCGAAATGATTTCTAGCGGTTGCAATAGTCTGTAACAAATTGGGACGTATCCTTCCTATGTATGCAAATAGGCATACCAAGACAGGCACCTTTATAATTGAACGGACTCGGATTTAAGGAAAACTCAAACCCTATCAATGAAACTTGAACAATTTGGCAAGCTTTGCTGCCATTAAATTTCAAGCGCCGAGAATTATGAACTCAAGTACGCGGTGGCTGCCGTTGTAGTTAGGGTTTTGTGGGATGGTTCGGGTGGGTCGGTCCAGGCTTGGGCCGGGTCTTAGGAGTTTGCGCATATTTGATTTATTTGGATTTGGGTTGAGCTTAATGTTTTTCTGTTGTATACTCTGATAGACCCTTAGGTGATTTGAGCTTTGCCTTTGTGGTGTACTATCTAACTTTTTGTTGGATCCCTTTCCCCATTCCCCATTTTTAATAAAATTCATTTTTGTCAATCAAAAAAAAAAAAAACAATGATTATTGGAATGTCTAAGACTTTCTCTTCAAACAAGGCCCTTGCTCTAATAGTTGCCATTACTGCCAAAAAAGATTGGATCCATGATCTTATTGTCATTGATTAAAGATCTGGATTGTCGTTCCTTCACACAACAGACCTCAACTTAGGAATGGGACTGTTTCTGTATTCTAGATTTAGAATTCAGCAAGGAAAACATACCGTAGAAGAAACTTATGCATTAGCAGGCAGGAAAATTAGGTGCTTAAATATTCTAACATATTATCAATCAGATTAATTGCCTTTTTGGGCCCAATTTGTAGGTTCCGAACACTTTTTCCTTTCATCGCTTTTGTCAGACAAATAAATTAAATCTTGAAAGATCACTACCATATATACCAAGTTTTTTCATCAAAGTTAGTTGATGGAAAATTACAAGGTGACTAGAGATATGAACCAACACGAGTGAATTGGCTAAATAATTCATTTGGAACTGACTTCATTTTGAATGAGTCCGTCCAGCTAATGGATGGAGAAACCATGTAGAAGATAATAAAGCAACCAACAAGAACATTGAACAAGACAAATCGGGGAGAACACAATGGTTCCCCAGTGAAGTCCGAAGCAGAAGGCAAGTTGAAGCTGAAGGATAAGCGTCCAAGACCATTTCTCCCATCACCATCTTAATGAGCCATAATTGAGTCCTTCAAAAACTAGAATAACACCGAAATGGCCAATACTCCCGGGAAAAAAAACCCATAATCAACTGGTAACCGAAACCATTGGGAATGGTCTCCCGAATTAGTTGGTTCACTGGGCCGGGTACGTAATTATAAATAACATAAAATGCTGAATAAAAACTAAAATATTGGATCACCCATGGGCCTATGTGAACCCTTGGCCCAGCTTTCAACATATGATGCATTAACTACTCAATGAGATATTACCCTGTCTGATCAATCAACAAAAAACCTGACCATCTAGAAAATGGTTTCTACCTTGTGAGAGTTCCAAAAGGGCATGGGTTATGCATGGAGCCAAAGCCTACAAGTTAGATATAACAAGAGAACGTTTTCATGGGCACTCAGATTTGCCCCAACAATCTTGTAATTATCTAAGTCCTCCTTTTATGTCTACACTCGATTAAATACTAAGTCAATTGCCATGAAAATCCCCCGGTAACTGAACATGAAGATGCTTGCAGTCAGAATATTTTAAAGAACAAGTTTGAAGAGCTATATATATAAGTGATGGATCGAAAACTTACAAAGGATGACAGAGTTGCCATAAGCCCTGCCAGGGATAGATTTTCTTTTTATGGTAGACCTTGGTAATGTGATTGTTTGAAGTAATGGGGAACGCAGCCATCATATGTATGTAAACACACATACTAGGACATGTTCCTTCGAACTGAATGGTCCCGGATTTAGTGCAAATCAGAACCCTCCCGCCATAAACCTTCCTTCCCATGCCATATGTAAAAATAGATACTAGAATCAAGGGCAAGTACTCAAATCCGTAGTTGTAAAACATCGCTCTTGCCTGAAGAAACTCTTACCGTGCACAAGCACTAATACCAAGGACCCATATATATTCTAAAAGTCAGTGTCAGGAGGCTTGTGTCATCTATCACTGAGACTATTGATTGGACCTCTAGAATTGGACTCTGCTTGTCTTCATCTCTGTTAGGGGGATTTTGGTCGACTTCATCTCTGTTGGGAGCATTCTCTTCACCTTCATTATGAAAGAGAAGGAAAGCATATCATGGAAAAACTAATAGTAGTGTCCATCTCATGATAAGGAAATCAAGCGGTTGAATTTTGGTTATATCCTATTGACATGGGATAGATTTCGCCATCCAACTTTTATTAAGCGAAAGTATGAAATTGAGCGAAATAAATTGATTTTAGGACCACAAGTTTCTAAATCAAGGTTTTAAATAGCAGTATAGGGACATGTAATGCCAAAAGTCGCAATGTAATAGTATCCAAATCATTGAATGATTCTTAATGGGAATTGATTGTAGTGGTTGTGAATTTTTAAAAATTATTTTTGATAAATTTTGAAGTAGTTGAGTATTAGCCATAATGGCAGTATATCAGAAACATACCGATATGCAACGAGAATTGCCCGATGTTTATGCAATTTTTCATCTCAGGTATATTGACGTGTAACGATATCGGAAGGCTGGGCCTTTCTTTTGGGGGCACCCGCAAGACACGAGCATGAAAAAGCACGGGCACAACACAACACATGCACGAGCTATTCCAAATTTGTCCCATTTATTAAAAGTGAAGTCAAAAATAAGATTGACACCAAATTTGCAAAGCTACGTCAACAAAGAATCTATTCAGTTGTCAAGAATTTGGTATAGAAAAGTTATTTTCAAGAAAACTATAATGAAGTGATGTCAAGGAAAACGAAATAACTTTTTTCCTACTTATTCATTTAATGAAAGAATTTTGTGCGAAAATGAAGAGATCGGTAGTTTAATTATATATGGAACTAGTTTAAAAATAAGATTCATCCAAAATCATAGCATGAGAAGATTGGAAAGAGAAGAAGAGTTGCTTCAAAACCTACTTACCTTAGTCAGGTATTAAACTTAATTAACTGCCATATTTCAAATTTTTAGGTTTTCTAAATTGTGTTAACATGTCCTTTTTTGACTAGGTTGGTTCTGGTCGTTCATAGTGGCTTGGTTGAATCCAATTTCCAACAAAGCCAAATGATACGGGGGAATTTATAAAAAATGAAAGCAGGGGCATGTGCACATCATGCGTGTTGTGCACGATCCAAGCCATCGGATCGTGTATTAAACGGCTCGGATCTCATCTCTGCAATGGATAACCGAGAGCCATTCATTGCCGAGATGAGACCCGAGCCATCGCGATGCACGATCCGACATCCGAGATTGTGCATGTTTTGCACAGAAAGGCCCCCAGTCATCTCGGCAATGGACAGCTGAGAGCCATTCATTGTCGATATGAGATCTGAGCCATCAGATGCATGATTTGACGGCCAAGATAGCAGGACCCCGGGTTGATAAAATAGAAACGTCCAAAAAGCTTATACATGTGAATGATGCATTCAGTGTCCACAACTTTTGACTTATGAGGAAGGGAATAGAAAAACGTCCTTTTCAAAATTTCTTCATTTGTCCAGATTTGGTAATGCAACGTGAATTATATTTGTTACGTATCGGTATGGTGTTAGATCGTTTAAGGAATCAAATTGACTGAAATCGTTTCCATGAGAATGACTTTTCACCTAATAAAGGACATGTCCTCTGCTGGTATTTTCAAATAGAGCACTTAAATGAACAAATTAAATGATGTTTGTCATTTGCACATGAAGTACGAAAAACAATAACTTTAATTTGATGTATCTAGGCATTTTGAATTGTACCCGGCGCTCTATCATGTCGTTAAAAACATCGATGATAGAATCGGTATTAAATACAAACTCAATACCATCGATTGCTCAAAATACATACAAACTCAATAAGGGATTTCAAAACATTCAATAATATCTCTAATTTCAATTGAATATTGAAAAATTGAAGAAGACTAACATTTTTCCAATGGAGTTTGAGAAATCCATATAAAATACCAAACTATAAATGATTTTTAATTTTTTGAATCCACTGCCAGCATTGGAAATTTGGAAGTTACTAAACAAAAAATCCACTAGTGTCAAGTTGTGCACAATGCCAACTGTTTTGGTACTTGTTTAATTTTTTAGGTTAAGTTGTTTTATGTTAAATTATTGTAGATTAGAGTGTATGTGGAGTTTTTTTCCGTAATTAGATCTCATCTTTTTATATCAATTCACTTTAGCTAATTTTATATCAATTCACTTTAGCTAATTGAACTTAGTTTTGAAATACTATTTTGGGTCTCTTTTCTTGAATAAAAAATAGAGGATTTAAGATCTCATTTTTTGCAACTTATTAGCAAAATAATGCATTTTCTACTAAAGTAATGCAAAACCTCCTTAAAGATTTGATTAGGCACGGGCACGACACGATACATGCACGAGATAGGCACAACATAGGCACGAGATAAACGTTGCACGGGTTGTGACATGCCCATGGGCCAGGCCGGACCAGGAGTATTCTAACATGGCATGACACGGTTAATAGACGGGTCTGGCTAGGCCAAGGCAGACAAAGTTGAATTTCAAGGGCTATTCCAAATTTGTCCCAAATATGTAAAAACATTTTTTATACATAAAAAGATAGCACCGCAAAATAAGCTAAAGAGATGTAGAGGTGTTCACCGAAATGATTTCTAGCGGTTGCAATAGTCTGTAACAAATTGGGACGTATCCTTCCTATGTATGCAAATAGGCATACCAAGACAGGTTCCTTATAATTGAACGGACTAGAATTTAAGGAAAACTCAAACCCTATCAATGAAACTTGAACAATTTGGCAAGCTTTGCTGCCATTAAATTTCAAGCGCCAAGAATTATGAACTCAGCAATGATCATTGGAAATTTGGAATGTCTAAGACTTTATCTTCAAACAAGGCCCTTGCTCTAATAGTTGCCATTACTGCGAAAAGATTGGATCCACGATCTTATTGTCATTGATTCAAGATTTGGATTATCGTTCCTTGACACAATAGACCTCAACTTAGGAATGGGACTGTTTCTGTATTCTGGATTTAGAATTCAGAAAGGAAAACATACCGTAGAAGAAACTTATGCATTAGCAGGCAGGAAAATTAGGTGCTTAAATATTCTAACATATTATCAATCAAATTAGTTGCCTTTATGGGCCCAATTTGTAGAGATATGAACCAACACGAGTGAATTGGCTAAATAATTCATTTGGAACTGACTTCGTTTTGAATGAATCTGTCCAGTTAATGGATGGAGTAACCATGTAGAAGATAATAAAGCAACCAACAAGAACATTGAACAAGACAAATCGGGGAGAACACAATGGTTCCCCAGTGAAGTCCGAAGCAAAAGGCAAGTTGAAGCTGAAGGATAAGAGTCCAAGACCATTTCTCCCATCACCATCTTATTGAGCCGTAATTGAGTCCTTCGAAAACTAGAATAACACCGAAATGGCCAATACTCCCGGAAAAAAAAAACCCATAATGAACTGGTAACCGAAACCATTAGGAATGGTCTTCCGAATTAGTTGGTTCATTGGGCCGGGTACGTAATTATAATTAACATAAAATGCTGAATAAAAACTAAAATATTGGATCACCCATGGGCCTATGTGAACCCTTGGCCCGGCTTTCAACATATGATGCATTAACTACTGAGTGAGATATTACCCTGTCTGATCAATCAACAAAAAACCTTACCATCTAGAAAATGGTTTCTACCTTGTGAGAGTTCCAAAAGGGCATGGGTCATGCATGGAGCCAAAGGCTACAAGTTAGATATAACTGGAGAACGTTTACATGGGCACTCAGATTTGCCCCAACAATCTTGTAATTAGCCAAATTAAGTCCTTCTTTTATGTCTACACTCGATTAAATACTGAAGTCAATTGCCATGAAAATCCCCTGGTAACTGAACATGAAGATGCTTGCAGTCAGAATATTAAAGAACAAGTTTGAAAACTTACAAAGGATGATAGAGTTGCCATAAGCCCTGCCCGGGATAGATTTTCTCATTATCGTAGACCTTGGTAATGTGATTGTTTGAAGTAACAGGGAACGCAACCATCATATGTATGTAAACACACACACTAGGACATGTTCCTTCGAACTTAATGGTCCCGGATTTAGTGCAAATCGGAACCCTCCCGCCATAAACCTTCCTTCCCATGCCATATGTAAAAATATATACTAGAATCAAGGGCAAGTACTCAAATCCATCGTTGTAAAACATCGCTCTTGCCTGGAGAAACTCTTGCCGTGCACAAGCACTAATACCAAGGACCCATATATATTCTACAATTCAGTGTCAGGAGGCTTGTGTCGTCTATCATTGAGACTATTGATTGGACCTGTAGAATCAGACTCTGCTTGTCTTCATCTCTGTTGGGGGGATTCTGCTCGACTTCATCTCCGTTGGGAGCATTCTCTTCACCTTCATTATGAAAGAGGAGGAAAGCATATCATGGGGAAAAAAACTAATAGTAGTGTGATCATGATAAGGAAATCAAGCGGTTGAATTTTGGTTATATCCTATTGACATGGGATAGATTTCGCCATCCAACTTTTATTAAGCGAAAGTATGAAATTGAGCGAAATAAATTGATTTTAGGACCACAAGTCTCTAAATCAAGGTTTTAAATAGCAGTATAGGAACATGTGCTGCCAAAAGTCGCAATGTAATGGTATCCAAATTATTGAACGATTCTTAATGGGAATCGATTGTAGTGGTTGTGAATTTTTAAAAATTATTTTTGATAATTTTTTGAAGTTGTTTAGTATTAGCCGTAATGGCCGTAAATTAGAAACATACTGATATGCAACTAGAATTGCCCGATGCGTATGCAATTTTTCATCTCGCTGGTATATCAAAGTGTAACGATATCGGAAGGCTGGGCCTTTGTTTGGGGGCACGCGCGAGGCACGAGCACGAAAAAGCATAGGCACAACACGACACATGCACGAGCATAGTATGGAACATGCACAAGCTATTCCAAATTTGTCCCATTTATTAAACATGAAGTCGGAAATAAGATTGACACCAAATTTGAAGAGCTACTTCAACAAAGAATCTACTCAGCTGTCAAGAATTTGGTATAGAAAAGTTATTTTCAAGAAAACTATAATGAATTGATGTCAAGGAAAACGAAATAGCTTTGTTCCTACGTATTCATTTAATGAAAGAATTTTGTGCGAAAATGAAGAGATCGGTAGTTTAATTATAGATGGAACTAGTTTAAAAATAAGATTCATCCAAACTCTTAGCATGAGAAGATTGGAAAGAGAAGAAGAGTTGCTTCAAAACCTAGTCACCTTAGTCAGGTATTAAACTTAATTAACTGCAATATTTCAAATTTTTAGGTTTTCTAATTGTGTTAACATGTCCTTTTTGGCTAGGATGTTCCGATTCCTTACATACCTAAATGATCAATTTCGGTTCTAATTCTCAATCAACACCTTTGTCCTCTGAGGTATGTAATGTGGTTACATTTATAGTATTTTTTTTTTTTTTTGTATGGTTTGATTTATTTTTATTTATGGGCTTTGAGTTAACTTCATATTTATCTTCTTTTTTTCAGGCAACGCAGCCCAGTTATTCTTGCGAAATGATATCTTTATTAATTTGTTGACACCATATTCTCCTTGAAATTGAGTTTCAACTCCCCTTCTATTAACTTAAGAGCTTCGTTGATCCTTTTTGAATAGAAAGAAATAGGCTAGCCGAGTGAAAGATGCACAAGGGACATAATTTGTATTTTTGGCTTGGTTGTTTTTATCTTTTTTGTAATTGGATAGATGAAACTTGTTAACCATGGATTGAATGGATCTTTCTTGGGCATAACGGTGTTTGGAGTCGCAATCTGGAAGGTTTTTTTTTTTTATCGGAAGTTGCAATCTGTAAGTTAGCAGATCTCTTTTGTTAGCAGATCACTGCATTCATCTGAAACTGCTTGATAGGTCCATATCTCATATTCAAAACTGCTTGACACACTGCATACAAGCACATTTCCCATACCCGTTTCTCCAGATTCCGAAATCTGTTTAAGAACCAAAAGTCATTCACTCAGCCAGACTTGAAGGGTATCACAATAAAGCGATGCTACTACGGATCAATAAAACATGAGGACATTTAAAAAATGAGGACATATGCAAGAAATTAAGATTTCCTTCCAGCATACCACAAGAACCATAGCATGACACTACTTGTCGTATTTTAAAAAATGTCAAGCAATCATCCAAAGCTTTAGAGGTTTTTGGACTAACTCAAGCATCACCAACACACAAATGCAGAGAGAGGCCATGCACAAGGACGGATGTTCCATCAACAAAATAGAAACAAAGGTAAACCAAAAAATAAAATCAGGCCTGTAACCATCAAATGCCAACTGAGATCAAAACAATCAATCTCCATAGGAAAGTGTTAACACAATATGGCAAAAGCTTGCAACAGAGCTTTAATAGAAAATTGAGGTCCACATAATGTGAGAGTCACACTTCTTGTGGCACTAAAGGAAGCCCAGACAGTTTCACTTCAGCACCATTATTGATGGAAACAGTTGCAGGATATACTCAGAGGAACTTCCTGTATGGCCGCCCAGCATCCTCGTCTTGCATATGCTGTCACCAAGAATACCAAGCTGTTAAGAGTCTTAAGACCCTCAATAAAACTTTCAGCAACTATAGGAATGAAAAGTACTTCAATGTTCATGCAAGAATCACTCTCTGTTAGCAGGTTTTCGCTGGGGAGGAAATAAGTGTTCAAATGTAACAGCCAATGAAACTAGCTTGATTTTCCTACCAAAGCGTCAAGTTCAACCTACAATTGATTCACAACTTCTCCGCTAAACAAAATCAACAAAAAAAATATTTAACTATGTACATTGAATGTTAAAGATACATTAAAGAATAATTCATGCTTCATACACAGAGAATATTATTCCAGGATAAATAGACAAAAAATCATGCAACTATACTAAAGAATGATAAACAAAGGAATTGGTGACTAAATACCCGACAATCCAAGGCTTAATATCTGAGTTGGTGAAATTACCAGAATAATTAACTAAAAAAGTAGACCCAGGACAAGAAGACATGGGTGGTTTGGGTAAATGGGTTAATCTTTTCATTATACTGTTAAAGGTGAAAAGATCTTACACCATCAGTTCAAAATAATTATGGAAGCACAGACTCTCCAAATAAAATGGATATCCACAAAGCAGACTGATGATTTTGTCTAGAACTTAGCTTGCATACCGGGTCCGCATGCTCGGACAATTGACAGCAAGTGACAGTGAGACTTTTGAAAGCATGAAGGTGGGCAGTTTGTGGGAAGGTGACGGTCAGTAGTGAGTGTGCATGGTGGATTGGTGGTGGTTTGATAAGGATTGATCATCTGTGAGAAGATAGAGATTTCCGACTGAAAATGATGGGTATGATAGATCAGTAAGGAACAGAAAAAAGAAATAAAAAGGAATATGCTAAGTCAGAAGGTTTCACAATGAGAATTAGGGAGTTTCTATGGATCCGATGGAGAGAATGTGTTCGAAATTTTGAGTGTTTATGAGAGGGAATGGGGGAGAAGATGACTTGGGCTTCATTTCACTCGACTAATATGCTACTACTGGAATTTTTGTCAAGTAGAATGGCACTATACGCACTCAGAAGAATCATGAAAACCCTTACAACCAATTGACAGTATTTGGCAGTTCAAATCACAAAGCTCTAACGTCATGGTTAAGCATGTCACTTGTTCAAAATTTAGCGTGCCCCATCAACATGACTCAGGTGAGCATGGTTTAATAACCCCAAAACTCATGGGCGGCCTGAAATTACTCTAATAATGAGAAGATGAAAGTGCAATTAACTGTGCAATACCTAAAAAAGCTAACTGGTTGCCACCTTTTTGTGCATGAAGAGTACAAGAGGGAAGGATACGTACGCATATACAGGAGAACATACATACAAATATACAATATAAGCTTTTGGGTTGATCTATAATTTCCATCACTACATAATTTGCATGATATACTATTCCAGATAGGTTCCATTAGGACTCAGGACAAAAAACGTGCCACGCGTTTATAAAACTTAATCTTTTCAAACCAACTACCACCCATTGAAGAATTTCCCCTTGGGTAAACAGCACCTATGGTTCTCCAAGATAACATACAAGAGGACAACAAAACTGCATATCCATTCCAAACCAGATTGAGCCTTAAGTCCCAATCAATTGGGGTCCGCTACACGCTAGAAATTACTAAAGAAAACGCAGCTATCCCATATAGCGGAAAGTTATTGAAGCACAAAAGGACAGCAAGTAACACACTCTATGCCATAAAGGAATCAATATCCTCAAATATATTCTGCATGCTAGACCAACTAACTGATAGAGAACCCAACACAATCCTGACAACTATTTTCCCTACTTCTTGTGTCCAAAACCCCAAAAACCAATTGATAGCAAGTAGTTGGAGACTTGAAGCCACCCAAGAAATATT
>BPLS01020591.1:27935-46121 GCA_019656275.1 Rhododendron kiyosumense | reverse complement strand
AATGCAAGAAAAGAGACCATATGTGCTCACTCTCTTCTGTCATCCTCCCTTACCCTTAATTCAAAGCCCTTGCAATCGCAGGCTAGCTTAGCTCAAACAGATCGATCGAACTCGATCGGATCTCCATAGTCCATTGCATGCATGGAGCTGTAATTGGAGGAGTACTATAACACAAGAAGAAGAAGAAGAAGTAATTAACATCGCTATAGCCTATAGCTAGCTAGTACTGTTCCTTTATTAGATTGGAAAAGTAGTAGCTAGCTAGCTCTCTAGTTCTAGACTTGCAGTTTCTAGTTGCTTTGTATTGTATGAAGAAGAAGTGAAGGTGTGCTGTGCTTTATAGAGTGGGAGGAAGATGTGAAAAAGCCGGTTCCACCATCTAGCTGCATGCGGATAGAGAACAAATCTGATTCTTATGTTCTCTAGCTCCTTCCATCTATTTTATTGCCAATTCCCATATCCATCCATCTTCTAGCTAGAATGGGATCGATTCCTAATGTATATTCTCGATCGTATATAAACAAACAAAACGTACATATAACTTTATGTAAGAAAAAAACGTAAAGAGAAGGAGGCACAAAGAATGCCCTTTCCTTTGTATAGTACTCCGTATATGGTAAGCAAAAGCTCAATGGCTTTTCCTTCCTACCTATAGTATATGACTATATGGTAAGCAAAACTAAGCCAATATTGTTGTTAGGATAATCTTGCATTCACTTCGTTATGTAGAATTAGCTGAGCAAAAGTAATGTTTACGTTTACCATAGAAACTAGGATTATTTAGGGTGAGTTCACCCTATATTTTTTTTACTAGAAATTGTTTTTCATAATTTTGTTTCGCTTCACTTCGTAATTTTGGGTATTAATCGTTCCTCTCAATGAGAGAATTCGAAAAAGTATTCAAATGTGGATTGCAATTGAAAAAAGTTTATATAAGATAATACTGTAGACAAAAAAATTGATGTTTGGTGTTTTTCGCCTTTTTTTTTTGGATTACTTTAGTTTTCTTCATAATTTTTTACTTTTTAAACTCCTCTCGTTGAGACGGATGATTATTCAAAAATAATAAAAGGTAAATTCAACAAAATTAAAAAAACCGACAAAAATACCAAGGCGAAAAATACCATAAATATAAGCATGACCTATTATGCTAAAACGAAATGGCCGTAATAACTCGGTTAGTGCATGATTGACTGAGATGACTCCAATCTCGCAACTTCCGTTTTGGATTAATTGATGAAATTGCTTCATGGTCCACATATAAGGTCCTCATTTTAAGGTCTTTACCTGAAGATTTCTATATATACACACACACACACAAAATTTCAGGTAAGGGCGCTCTTACCTTGTTAAGGTAAGGACCTCACATTTTCCGATCGAATTTCGATGATCCGAGCCGCTCCGCGTCTTCAGAATGTAATTTTAAGGGTATTCATTTGAAATCAGCAAAAAAATGACCGGGAAGGTCTTCATCCGAGCAGTTTTTGTTTGTTTTTTATCGAACGATTCAAATAAAAGCTGCTCGAATGAAGCCCTTCCCAGTCCTTTTTTTTGCTAATTTCTCGCGAGTACCCTTAAAATCACATTCTGAACACATTGAGCTGCTCGGATCATTAAAATTCGATCGGAAAAGGAGAGGTCCGCAACTTAATACGGTAAGGGCCCCTTTCCTTAAGTCCAAACCTCTTCCCGTCCACACCCATCCGCACCTCCCCTTTCCCGATCGAATTTTGATGATCCGAGCTGCTCAATGTGTTTAGAACGTGATTTTAAGGATACCCGCAAGAAATCGGCAAAAAAAAAACATCGGAAAGGGCTTGATTTGAGCAGTTTTTTATTGAACCGTTCATTAAAATACAAACAAAAACTGTTCAGATGAAGCCCTTCCCTGTGTTTTTTTTTTCCAATTTCTCGCGAATACTCTTAAAATCACGTTCTAATCACATTGAGTGGCTCGGATCATCGAAATTCGATCGGAAAAGGGGAGGTGCTGACGGGAAGGGGTGTAGACTTGATTCTGACTATATATGCATATGTAATTTAATTATTATTCACCAAATAAATATGGGAGCCGCAGTCAACTACTTTCCTAATTTATTGATCCTATTAAATCCACCATAATATTTAATTTTCCTTTCTTGTCAAGATAATTTAGACTAAGTTTCTATATATCACAACTTATTCCTAATTTTTTATGATTATTAATTTATTATACACGAAAAGCACATGAGATTACCAGATCAGTTAACTTCCACTGTCTAATTCCTAAATTTCTATACATGAAAATCAATTCCATTCCTATTCCTATAATTCTTTCACTAACAGCACTAATTTCCCTCTCTTTCTATACCGGAAAACCTATTCCTATTCTATATAAAGTTAATGTGGTAAACCTAAAGGGCATCCATATCTTGCCCATCCAAGAATAAGTCCTCTATCTTTCCCAAACCGTAGTTTAAAACCGAAACCAAACCGTATTTAAATGGTTTGGATTGGTTTGGTTTAATGCCATTTGTAGGTTGGTTTGGTTCTCTAAGTTCATAATCCGTAGATATTGGTTTGGTTCTTGGTTTACTATAAAATTGAACCAATTCGGACTATGCTCACCCATAACAGTGGCAAGACTATATAAGTTAGAGATAATTTTTTTTTTCACATACTCCGTGTAATAATTGCATTTTCTAAAATGCTTATTGTGATGGCTGCCGTTACTAGATCCTCCTGGTTCCATTCTTGTCCAATACCTTCAATATTGATAAGAAGTAAAAGTACACAATGAAGTACGTAGTAATATCCGCCCATAATTTAATGACTAAAAAGTCACGAAAGAGGGTAGCCTTCCCATGTATAAGTAGCAAGACCACTACTAGCTCTCCTAGCCAAAGACCTCTTCTAGCTAGCCAAAGAATGGGCCACCTAGTTCGTACTGTTACGCACAAAAGAAAACTCATACCGATTAAAAACCCAAACACCCGTAGCAGTGAGGTTGGCAAGCCAAATCAATTTGATTCATTTTGACTGCCACCACCACTGCCTTCCTTCGTTAGAAAACCACCATCACCACTATTGTGGGAATCTAAACCGGCACCTCAATGATGTAGTGAAAGCCGAAAAAGACAAAAAAGAGAATGATACGAAGAAGCTCTCAGATTTGAGATCGAGAAAGAAAACCTTTCATTGAATGTTTTGCAACGCAATAAAAGCAAATAGTTGAACTTGAAGGTGGGCCCCCTCGTTCCAAGTTAAAGACTTCGAAGAAATCTATACCATTGGACAATGATCAGCCAGTGGAAGCTCAACTGAACTTTTGATATGAGTCGCGCGAAGAACTTGGGGCTATGGCGGCTATAACTAAAGAAGCTTGAAGTATATGCTTTTTTTAATGTAAAAAACTAGATGTTTAAGTCAATTTGTGCATATCTTGATTAATTCTGAAGTCCTAAAGTTAGTGACCGGGCAAACGTCTAATGGCCCCAATGTATGGAATGGTCGGCTTTCATGGAATTTAAACTTACAACTTATTGAGGATAAGCTCTTTAATTGCTTTTTTACGCCAACTCGACCGAATCCTTTGGGGTTAAAGATATATGCTTTAATTTTATGCTGATTATTAATCATAAAATATGTAGCGAATCATTGACAATGTTTGAATAGAACCAATAGGGTTTGGGCCGTGTGTCACGCCTTTTCTACATTCTATATTGGGTAGTGCAAAATGCAAATTCGGAGAGATTTGATACCCAGTGTAAAGTAACCAAAAGGAAGATTAAGCAAGCTTTAGGTTGCTGATTAGTTGAAACAAATACATCATGCTGCAGTCATCCTTTCTGCATAATGCTTCCAAGAAAAATTATTTTATGGTATTGGGACATGAATTATTCTGAATGTGAAGAAACAGAGAAATAATACTAAATTTTAAATTACTTTTCGTTGGATGGGGGGAGTTTTTTGTGGGCTTAACATTCAGCTTCATGATCATGGTGACAATATTTTTCCTTGTTTCATTTTTTCCTCGATGTATCGTTATCGAGTTTAATATTTGTTTATTTTTGCCAATAAAAAAAAACTTGCAGAGAAGTCAAATCTTTACAGAGGTGTTATTGACATAGATTTTTACTGCACACATCGCATTGATCCGAGCCATTCTTGAAATATTTTTTTGAGTTTCCCTATGAAAAATCAGCTCAATCCGATAACTGTAAGTGCTCGATCCAATCTTTTAACTTCTCATTCAGAGTTTAGACGGCTCAGATCATTTGTGTGGGACCCATAGTGGGCCCCACATTGCGATATGTGCACAAAAAAATTGTGTGGACAGACTTTTCGTTATACTTGAAATATTCTTCTCAATTAGAGGAATGAAAAAAGAAAGAAAAATATGAACCAAACTGGAAAAAATTTCAAAACAAAGAAAAAAAAAACTCTATTTTGAATTATTGTTTGCTTTAGCAAACTTTTTTTTAATGATTTGGACATAATTTTTTACCTTTTTCATTCCTCTTGTCGAGATGAATAAATAATCTAAAAAATTGAGTCAAGACTACCACAAGTAAAAAAAATAAATAAACAAGAAGCAAAAAGAATTATGGTAATTTGTGATCTAGTTATGTTGATTAGAGATTCAATTAGTATCTTCATCTATATGTTATAAAATTATACATTAACCGCATGTGTTTACATTTGTACGACAGAGGAGAGATAAAAAGAATAACATAAGAAGGGTAATATGATCTTTTTACATTTATCATTAACACATGTAATCGTACACTTTAGTTCAAAAATTACATGGGCTCGTGTGCTAGTAATTTCTAAATGACAATAGGTCAATTCGCACCAAGCCAAAACTATATAGGGTGTCAAATGTAATTTGTTCAATGGATTCCCTTAGTGGGAGCTAACGGAAGTTATCTATTGTTCTTAATTAGCAGAAAATCGCAACTACATGGTCACAAAAAATCGCAACTGCGTGGTTAAAATTGAGTGAATTGAAAGAGTAAGGACCAAAGTGACACAAAAATCAAACTACATGGACCATTTAAGTCATTAATCCTTTTTCGTTGTTTTTTTTTAAAAAAAATCTTGTCTAGTCACACGATCATAAACTTAATAGTGTAAGAAGTAAGAACAACTACACACAGGGGCGAAGGGAATGAAAGGTCTACCTTGGAATTTTATCAGCTACAGTCATGTTTTTTTATTTTATTATTTTTAAAAAGGATACTCAAATTATTGACTGGGGATTGGTGTTGTGCCCATCCCAACTACTTCTCTCTAGAGAACGATTGCTTTCCTCCCCCACAAATGCGACCATCAGCATCCCCACCGCATGCCATTCCGAACGTTGGAAATTGGAAAAAGAAGCTCAGATCAAACGTATAAAACTTTTGGCTCCGTCACTAACTACTGTCACTATTGTTGTTAACAAATTATGTTTACAAAACCCCTCTTGTATTTTATTGTTTAGAAGTTTCAATACAAAATTTAGAAAGAAAAGGCAGAAGAATATTAAATATATTTATGTGGTTGGGGTAATGCCAACAAGGATTTTCTTGGGGAATGCAACGTGGTTCTCTGGGAGCTTAACATCAAGATTGCCGAAAGTAGTATGAGAAACATGGTACAAGCTTTTGACTCCCATTTGGCAACCAGAAGACAAAGACCGAAGGTGCTCCAGACTAGCTAGAAGATGCTTACGGAACCACTTCGTCATACCATATAATTATCTATAGCTTGTTGGGATGTCATATCAATCTCGGCTTTTGTCCAACCAAGTCTAAGTTTTTAAGTACTGAACCAACCCCTCGTAATGAGTGCATCATTGGTGATGCTTATTGATATTGACCGCGTATTGTGCACTGTTATTGTGGTTACATTTGATGCAGATCGAAGCCTCTGACTTGTAATATTTTGATTATACTTTGTGTAATTTAACTAATATAATTCATGAATACATGCAACAAAATATTTTTCCTAACGAGTGAAAGAAATTCATGATAATTTCCGTTTGACAAAAAAAGAAAAAGAAAATAATTCATGATATTTTGATGTGTAATACTTGGTACACATCAAAATAATGATTATTGGTACACACTTATCCGCGAAGGACCATATAATACACAACGAATGCCATAAGAAATCGTAACAAATGAGCCAAACAGTTCGTGACATGCATGTCCAACCATACCGTATGCATATATAAGACCGGAGTCATAAAATTAGTAACCAACTATAAAATTCGTACGAATGATCACTAACATAAATCTTTTATTTTGCGGTACAGAACTATCCGTAACTACACCAAAAGTGCGTAGTATGGATCAAGAATTAAATTCATAACACTTTGAATAAAAATACATATAATTTACGGAGACCTTCTATTTGGCTTACTTCGGAAATATGATTGTGTGCGAGCATGCGAGAAAAAACTTGTAATTATCCTTTTCAGATTTAATTTATAAAAGCTAAACTTAATCAGGTGATTATGGCATCGGTTCAATTACCTCAACGAAGAGGATTTTTCTTTCTAGAAATATTGAAACGGCACAACGATTCACTAGAAATTCGACAAATCAAAGAATAAACAAGATACCTTAATCAATTCAAAACAACTTGCTTTCCAATTAATTCTCCAACTTCCCAAACGAACAGATTACAATGTGATTACTACTACTACAAACTACTTTTAACGACTTCGAACTAAGTCTAAGTTCCTAAATTACTGCCTAATGCACAAATCAAGCATAACATAGTTGTTTGTTTGATGATTTGTTTGAGGTTTTTCCTTCTTTTATTTTTTCTATTTATAGGCAAACTCTTGAGTCTTCTCCACGGCTTTCATTTTTCTGCCTAGCTGCCTTCGAAGTCACCTCAACTTTGAATTCAAACTTTCCCTCCATGATTCCTGCCTATAGTTATCCGTGGTGATTCAGTTAATTCATCACCCCACTTGCCCATAACTGCATCGTGTTGGAAATAAGCAATTACATGCTTAGATCTCAATTCCTTTGATTGTATCAACTTGGTGTAACCGCTTCTTGTTTGAATAATACGATTCGCGCACTTGAGCTTCGAATTGCTCATCTTTTGAGCTACTATTTGAGTAACATATGGCAATGATTGTCATTACCTATAAAACGGCATTAAGTTAATCAGAACGCCATCGTACTTTAAATTGTGTGATTCCATGCATTTCAGTCTATGCGTACTCCGTTTTGTCCAACATGAATGGCCACTCGTCATTCTCTGATTGGACCAATAAATTCTCACGCAAACACCTTCGTAATATCAACCTTGAATTCATTACATTTGTGTGTTATGAGTTTTGGTCCTAGTGTCAGGATTTTTTTAACAATGTTGTGAATATTTCGAGACTTACATACAAAATGATGTCACCTCGAATAATACGTACCAACGCGCTTGTAGCCTAACGGTTATCTCCTGGTCCTTCCACTAAGGAGACCAGGGTTTGAGCCTCTTTAGAGGTATTTGGCATTCAGGACTATAGTCGACGTATAATATCGGAAAAAAAGAAAAGCAAGAATAATAATCCGTTGCGTAAATAGCACTATTGTCGTTGGGTGAGGCATGTAGCCTTTCTTTTGGTAACTAAGTGAGGCATGTAGGTAGATGCCATTGAACAAATTATTTAGTTTTCTAATGAAGGACATGGGGAATCAACATGTACGTAAGCTCCCCCTAATCGATCCCCACTCCTAAAGGGGAAGAAAGTTCAAACCACATTAAACAATTACCCACTTTCCAAGGGAATTTCATTTACTTTTGACTCACATCTTGAATTATTAAGCAAGTGAAACTAGTTATAATTAGGTTTCACTATAAACTCTTAAAATTTCTTCCCATCCTTAAGGAGGAGAATGCATTGTATAAGTCTAAATAAAAGTGTGTATTGAAGCATTTCTCAAGATTTACATACAAAATGATAGTCACTTCAAATAATACATAAAACATTGTGTAAATATATTCACCATAACATTATTGTTGTTGGGTCAGGCATGTAGGCAGAGACGGAACCAAGATATCACATACTTCCTCCGTCCTAATTTATTTATTTTTGATAGGCCGTCCCAATTTATTTATATCTTTCAATATAAATCTCATAAGATATGCAAATGGATCTTGTTTAATAGTTCTCAATGAATTCGATTATATAAATTTTCAAAATTAAGAAAAATAATATACATTGAAAATTGGAAAATGGCACGCATATAAAAAATGAATAAACAAATCGGGGCGAAGGAAGTATGAGGGGGCCAATTTTGAATTGAATTATTAAATGCCTCTGTAAGATCCATAGGCCGACCTTTTTTTTGGTTGAAACTTTCATGCCCGAAACTCACATTTGCATGTATTCTTTATTATCGAGTTGTATGTTTATTTAATTAATTATTATTTTTTTTTTTGATAAGCAAAGAAATTATATTAGAAACTCGATAATGGGTACATCGAGAAGGATAGGGCAAGTATCATTGAAAGGAAAAACCAATTCAATCATATGCTAGCCAACAATCCCAAAAGAGAAGAAGTAATGTAAAGGCCAACCAAGAGTTGGAAAAAAAAAAAAAAAGAGAATTACAAAAGGACTTAGATTTTATGCTTTCTAATGCCATCCAAATGGCTTCTGAAGTCTTCAACAGAATAGATTGAAAGATTGCATCTCCCTTTAACCCAAAAAGCCACTCTTAGTTTGATAAGGTCAACCACTTCCTCAACGGTAGGAATTGAATTGTTGAAGACAAGGTCATTTCTTGATTTTCAAATAGACCAAAGACCGGCATAGAGAGTGGTGTTCCAACAAATTTCCTCCAAGTTATGAAAAGAATTGGAGAACCAAAAATCGATCAGACCAGTGATTGATGAAGGACAAATCCAAGAAATATTCCACCACTTAAAGATATCGCACCAAATATTCCAAGCGAAGTTGCAAAGGATAAGCAAGTGAGAAGGTGTCTCTAAAGAAGCAGAGCATATAGGGCAGTTGCCAAGATTTGGAGGGATGATATTTCTCCTGACTAGTACGGATCTGGTAGCAATTTTTTCTTGAGCAGCCAGCCAAACAAAAGCATCAATTCTTGCTGGACCGAGATTTTTCCAAATGGAGTTGAGGTTGATGTTACATTGAAAGGTTCTTATCTCCCAATTGGAATAAGCTGATTTTACAGAGAAGCATCCATTGGAACTCAATGTCCATCGAGGATGATCATCCCTCGAAGGAACTAAGGTGAAATTTCTCAACTTATCTTGAATAGAGGTCAAAACACTATCCTCCCAAGGGCGAAGTCTTCTTCGAAAAAGAAGGTTCCAATCAGCAGATGATGATGTTGGGGAGATTTCATTTACCATAGCCTCTTGTTGCACTGAAATAAGAAAAAGTCTAGGATAAAGAGTTTTTAAACTTCTATCCTCCAACCAAATGTCATTCCAGAAGTTAGTAGCATTGCCTGATTGGACAGAAAGTTTGAGACCATCTTGTATTATTTTGCCAATGGGAGAATTATCAGAACACGCAGAACATATATCAATCCAAATCACAGAAGCTCTGGAAGAAAAGAGGGGAAGAGCAGGCCACCATTGAAAATCTCCTAGATTGTATTTTTTGGATAACAGCTTAACCCAAAGAGCTTGTTTCTCATAACTAAATCTCCACCACCACTTTGCTAAAAGGGCAACATTGTGCTCCAATAATCTTTTGATGCCCAGGCCTCCAAATTTCTTGCTTCTGGTTATAACATCCCACTTTTCGAGTAATTGATGTTTATTTAATTAATTTCTAGAGCGTTCTATACTAAGTTGTGGAAATGAATCTCATTTGGGTGTATATTTTTTTTTGAGTGCGGTAGTTGTGCGTGCAGTAGTTGTGTGGAAATGAATCTCATTTTGTGAAATGGGTGTGTTTTTTGACACTTTCTAAGAAGAGGATTTGGCTCAAGCAAAACTGTTTTCCTCAAGGGTGCGTTTTTGACATTTTGGAAGAAGAGGATTTGGCCGGCTCAAGCAAAATGGGCGGTTTTGTACACAAAAATTTGCTCTATAAATACTATCTCATTAGGTCATTAACGTTCAGCGCTTCGCCAAGATGAAGTCCAGAGCTTATATTTTTCATCTCTTAACACTTTTGGCGGCTAGAATTTGTGCACCTCGAAGATTAGTGAAGGTTTTTCAATACCTTGTGCGAATTAAAGAATCATCTTCAAGGGTTTTTTTTTTTACTTGAACACATTCAACCTCTATGTAAACCCCTTTTGTGGAGTTCGGAAGACAATTCGTTCGGAGGCTTAAGGATTCAAGATTCGGCGATCATGCAGAGGTACAATGAAGAATGTGAATTTGGTAAGTAGGTCTTAGGGTTCGAGGTAAGGATACATGAACAATGAGTAAGAACTACTTGGAATCGTACCATGCATGCATTGTTTTAGTGTTAGAAAGTTTCCCAACATTTAGGGCATGATTCTTTCCCATGATTTTTTTCCCGATTAAGATTTTTCACGTATGTCTTTTGGTATTCTTTTGTTTTTTACTTTCCGTTGTGCGATTGGGTTGATATATCAATTGTGGATTAATTATTGAAAAAGTTCGGAACATGGCAAATCTAGGCAAGCAAGAGTTTTTTTTTTTTTTCCCGGCCTCCAACTAATAAAAATTAACCAAAAACTTGTGAAACCATGAGGCACTGGGTCTGGGTGAGGTTTTACGAGCTGTGCGGCGTAGAGAATGGGGGTGGGGGTGTGGGATTCGGGGACACTTCCATGCACACCCTGCCTAGCACCTCAAAACAACGCCGTTTTGACCAAAAAATGGGTGTCATCAATACTATGCAAAACTATGTCGTTTTGAGGGGAAAAAATAGCACCATTTTTGGACCTAAAAAAGGGCTGCTGTGTTGGTTTTAATTCCTATTTTATTTGGTTGGCATTCCATAACAAGTGTGATTTTTTGTGTGGGCCTCATTACGAATTCTAAAAAAATGATTCAAACCACAAGTTATTCTTAAAATATTTCCTATGGGTTCCTGAAAAAATAGCTCAATCCGATATTTGTAAGGGTTGTTTTAGAATTCGTAGGGAGTTTCAGAATTCGTAGGGTGCCCTATAAAAGCCTTAGAGTCAAAAATTAATTATGACTTTCTAGAATAATATAATCAAAAAAATAAAATTTTCGCACCGGTTCAAACGAATTGAAAATTAGAGTACTAAATTTGTTCACCATATTTTTTAATATATAACAGTCTAAAAAATATGGTGAAAAATTTAGTGCTCCAATTTTTTAGACTGTTATATATTAAAAAAACATGGTGAAAAAATTTAGTGTTTTAATTTTCAATTCATTTGAACCGGTGTGAAGATCTTATATTTTTTATCATATTATTCTAAAATGTCATAATTAGTTTTTGGCTCTAGGGCTTTCATATGGCGCCTTACGAATTCTGAAACTCCCTATGAATTCTGAAACAGCCCTATGAATTCTGAAACAGCCCTAATCGATATTGGATTGAGTTAGTTTTTTTCAAAAACCCATAAAAAATTATTTTAAGAATAAATTGCTATTTGAATCATATTTGTAGGACTCATAATGAATAAGTATAATGTGTTGAGGCAAACCAAACAAGCAATAAAACTAACACACAACAATAGTCCCAGCGTCCTCTTTGCATAATCAAACGGTGCCGTTTGTCGCTTGACGGTGTGCTTGGCAGGGGACGCTTCCCCAGATCCGGGGGTGTGGGGCTATCATGTAAAAGTTTGGAAAATAAAATAATTAGGGATTTTTCCAAATGGGGTGGCCCCGTACGCCCGCCAATAGATCCGTATTTGCATGTAGGTGCGCTTTGATCGATCCCCACTCCTAAAGGGGGAAGTTAAAACGTCAAACCACATAATTACCCAACTTTCCTTAAAGGGAACTTTCACTTTTGCCTCCCTATTTATCATTTTAGATCACTATGAAGCAAGAGATTCTATCCTTTCTTTATACGGGACGGTTCCGGGAACATCTAAAAAACACTTTAAAATCTCAATCTCATAATTTTCGATCAAATTTTGATAATCCGAGCCGCTCAATGTGTTCAGAATATGATTTCAAGGATATTTATGAGAAATCAGCAAAAAAAATTACTGGAAAGGGCTTAATTTGAGCAGTTTTTTATTGAACTATTCAATAAAAAACTATTCAGATGAAGTCCTTCCCAGTCTTTTTTTTTGCTGATTTCTCATGAGTATCCTTAAAATCATGTTCTGGTCATATTGAGCAGCTCGGATCATCGAAATACGATCGGAAACTTTGGGGTGTTTTTTCAGGTGTCTCCGGAACCGCCCCGTTCTTTATAATTAACCTCTTTCTTCACATCATCCGACCATCAAATGTTCAACTATTCTAACCACCGCCTTCTTCTATCCCAATAAGGCTTCTTTTTTTTTTTTTTTTAAACTCAAGTGTACGAGTCAACTATTTTTTCCCTCTGAGTAGCGAAAAAGATTTTATTAATTAAGTATGAGAATACAATGATTAAACGGGATAAGAGGAAAGCATCACGTCAAAAGGATGACACCCCAACCGAAGACGATCACCTGCCACTCGAAACCCAAGAGGTGATTACAAGTTGGCAAGATACCAACTGAAATCAAAACAGAAGGAAAGAAAGCTCAAACAGCAGCCGCCGCCACGGCGCCACCCCCTCAGTTTTTTTTCAGTATGCTTTTGTTCAAAGTGATTGTTAAATCATGAATTTTTTGCAATTTAGAGCTAAAATATTAGCTGAACCCAAATAGCTTTCGAGGTGGGTCAAAATGGAAATGGATTGTCTTAGATAAGAGGATTAATCCCATGCAAAGATTAACAAAAAAGCACAGAGAGGTGACTGAGAAAACAACTCACCAAATGTGGTGGTATATGAGGAAGGGGAAAAATCACACGTCCCACTTTGGCTATTTAAGTTCCCGATGGTGGGCGTATATGTTTGTTGATAACTCAGGTTTTATGGGTCAACATACATGCACCTCGATCGATTAAGTTCTGGGGCCAATTCCATCGTTTACTACTAGCCGGCGGCCTAGTTAAAGCCGAAACAAAATTCTGTATGAACTGACCGCTATATTAGAGTATACTCTGAGAACTTTACAAGAAAAGAAACTAATCATCTTTACCAATTGTGAATCTGTTTTTTTCGTTACAACTGAAAGAGAGAGGAAAGGAGTTTTTATATGCTACTCCCTTTTTACAACTAACATCAAGAAGAGAGAGAGAGAGAGAGAGAGAGAGAGAGAGGAGCTTAACTACTAAGCCTACCTAACTGCCCAATTAACTGACAGCTCAATAGAATTAGTGCTAAGCTCAACCAACTTAGTGCCAGTAGTTAATCCAGGTGTATTACCACTTTGATCAGCTAACATCCCCCGCAAACTGATGCGGGCACTTGAAACAGCTTCAGTTTGTCTCGAAGAAGCAGAAAACGTGCAACAGTAAGGGGTTACAGTGAAAATATCTGCCAACTAAAAAGCAGAGGGAACATACCAAACCTATTACTGCTTAAGAGTTAAGACCAATCTTTTCCCGTTCAAAATGAAAATCCACTTCAACATGCTTTGTGCGAGCATGGAACACAGGATTAGTGGCCAAAGAAATTGCAGAAATGTTATCACACCATAAGATTGGAGGAGAAAGATGAGAAGCAATACCCAAGTCCTTGAATAACTGAAGTAACCACACAACCTCAGCAGCAGCATTAGCCAAAGCTTTATACTTGGCCTCAATGGATGAGTGTGCAACTGTGACCCGTTTCTTGGCAGACCAAGAAACGAGATTAGGACCAAGATACATACAATAGCCTCCAGTGGAGCGACAATTTCAGGCATCCCCTTCCCAATCAGCATCCAAGAAGGCTGACAAGGACGTCAAAGAGCCTTTAGAAAAACAACAAACCATGGTGCAAAGTTCCCTTAACTGCAGTAAAAAATGCTTGTCTAAAGGACAATGCATATACTGGCAAACAGAATTCACCGCAAAGGATAACTCTGGTCTAGTAAGGGTGAGGCATTGAAGGGATCCAACTAAGGATCTATAAAGTTCAGGATTAGGCATGGGAGTATTATGCTCCATAGGAGTATGCCATTTGCTAGCGTATTAGCGTTTTCTAGTAACTTAGATCCAAAGTTTGACGGACTTGGCGGCATATTGGCAAGACAGTACACTCTATATTACAGATATCACAATATTTACATAAGCATCTAAAACATGCCTTAGAATTCAGTGTGTACTGAATACACACATCCAGTTCTTTATGTTATACACATAAATATGCGTCTCTAGAGTCTTTACTTTCAGCAATAGAGATATTATTTCTTTGGGGTTGCAGCAACTGGAGATTTTTTCCAGTAAATCGAACCTTTATTCTCTCTCCTCCCCCCTTTCGCAGAAGCCACAGCATTCTTCCCCGGATTTGGCGATGCCGGCCACTGACCGCACGTAACAGCCATGTCTGTGAGTTTTTGCAAGCTTTCAAGAGTTTCAATAATAACTGGCATTTTCGGCCTGTCTTTGGGGATGAGACTCACGCATTGAAGAGCAAGAAGAGCCATTTCCTTTGCCCCTTTGACGGAATACTGGCCAGAAAGTCTCGGGTCCATTATGCAGCGCAACCTCCGGCTACTTGTCAAGTAAGGCTTCGACCAATCGACGAGTTTTTGCTCACTCTTTGGCCTTGTATTGTCCAATGCTCTCCTTCCAGTTAGTAGTTCTAGAAGCACCACCCCAAAGCTGTAAATATCACTCCTTGTGGTCAAATGCCCTGCAACACATTTATAAATGTACAATAATCAAAATGCATGATTTTTGCCAAGCACTGCACTGTAAAACTCTAATAACAGATGGAGTACTAGTCAGGTGTTCTTTCAATTTTTATTAAAACTTTGACTACATTGTATCTATAGAGGCTGATTCATGGACACGAAAACGTACTAAAATGGTTGGGACATGTGCGATTATCTATCACACGAAATCGAGAATTCAAGTGTTCTTCAAGGTAGCTTCATTTTAGTCGGTGAATGACCACTGAATAACGGTTTAACTCTCGCCTCATTTTGTAGATTTTGTGCTGGGAATTGTAAATATGTTCGAGCAAGGATACAAAAATTGTGGCCAGCTACTACCTTATTATATGTGTGATTTCGTAAGTTTGTTATGCAATAAAAATCCTAATTTTGAAGCTTAGATATGTTTACCTGTATTGACATATTCCGGAGCAGCGTATCCATTGGTACCCATAACCCTTGTAGTGACATGGGTGTTTGATCCTTCAGGGCCCATCTTTGCGAGTCCAAAGTCCGACAATTTAGCGTTGAACCCCTAGAAAGAACGAGAGAACTTGATCAAACTTGTAACCAAAATGCACGGTAGCTAGCTTGATTTCGCTATGGTCTTGCTGTGTTATGTTTTCCGTTGTTCTATGTTCTGTATTCGCAAAACAAAAACAAACGAAAGCTATCTGGTTCTTTATGCAAACCGGTAGTTTTCAGAAATTTTAACAGTTTCCATTCTGAAGAACAAATATATAAAAGCAAACGACACTGGCGGAAAGAACGCATACAGAATCCAGCAAGATGTTGGAAGTTTTGAAGTCCCGGTATATGACTGGGCTCTCAGCACCGTGCAGAAACGCGAGGCCTTTGGCTGAACCGATAGCAATCTTCAATCTCGTGCCCCATGGCAGCGAAACTGACATCCCTGCAAGCGATTAGGTGATCAAATGAACGAGACATTTGAGTGTTTGATTGTGAAATTTCCACGGGTACTTTTAGTGTAAATGAGAACTTACTCTTGAAAAGATGATTTTCCAGGCTGCCTCTCGGCATGAACTCATACACCAGAAGCCGATCTTCTTCTTCGCAACAATAGCCAATCAATTTCACCAAGTTTTGGTGCCGAAGTTGGCCCAGAAATATTACCTCCGCCTTCATGGAGACACATATATGATAACAAGTATGAGAAGCTCAACTGAATTACCCGTTTGTGTTCTTGCAGGCAAATTAAGAAAAATCCAGGAAAATTAGTTGCTTGATTGGTTTTTTAAACGAGTTTTCGTGAAATAGTAAGGCAACCCATCTACCATCTCTTCCAAACCTTGTTTTTTTTGTTTGAACATCATTTCAAACCTTGTTATAATGGAGACTTTTTGTAATACTCCATCCTACATCGGAAGTCTATATAGATGATGTTGGTTGGGCATAACAAATCTTGTGGACTACTACTATACTAATACATTGGGGTTAAGATACTTGGCCGGTGGTTTGCAAGGGCTTTCCCTTAACACCTCCTTGTGGGACAAGAGTTGGGGTCTCACAATAACACCTAACTATGACTAATACCACGTTCTAGTGGTGGCCCCCACCATAGAGTTTTAAAAGTATTTTGCAAGCTATGTAGTATTGCTAATTTAGTTTTTTATTTTTGTTTATTTGCCTAATTGTTTGTGAGTTTTCAATCTGACAATTAATTTGCAAGAATATATAACTCCATTAACAGGGGCAGAGTTACATATGGTCAAGTGAGGTCATTTGACCCGCTGACTTCTCCATTAATCTATTAATTTTATTATATGTTATAAATTTGACCCCATAATCTTAATTGAATTTCCCCAAGTAAAACTCTTGTGCAAGCAGCAACTATTATTAAGCTATAGATTAGCAAATACGAATAGGAACAACTGCGTTTCTATATAGGCTCGACTGTCCCAGATTCAATTCCTGGCTCCGTCCCAACTCCATACGTGTGGAAAGATAAGTATTAAGCACAAGTTTGAGGTGTAGGACAACTAAACTGCAGTGTGGCCAAGCAAGATGCTAAATATTTAAGACTTCACCAACTATAAACTAGTCCACTTGCTATTTGATTAAGGGAATTTTGATCATCATCTAGTTGGAACACCACAAGCAGACGTCAGTGGTCTAGCTAGGGGATTTGGTAAACGTTTGTGGTTAGTACAAGCCTTTGGTAGGGTACGGATTTTTGTAATTGTCTGACGAAAATAGATAAAAAAAGAAAAACAATTTTTTATAATATTGGTCATTTTCATTTAGGTTTGGGGCCACACGTTGATGGGTGCTGTGTAGACCTGTTGATGTTATAATCTTTTTCTGTTTTTTTTTTTTTCACTTTTCGCAAGTTTTTTTTGTTGAGGCTTTCGTTGTAATTTTGGGGATTAAGTATTCGTCTCGATGAGATAAATTAAAAAAATATAAAAGCGTAGACCAAATTTTTTTTATATGAGACAACACTTTAGACAAAAAAGACAGTTAATATTTTGTTCGTCTTTAGTGAATTTTTGTTTTTTGCTTTTGGTTATAATTTTTTACTTTTTAAACTCCTCTTGTCGAGATAAATAATTAATAAAAAAACACGAATCTAACAAAAATTTAGAAAAGACGAACAAAACACCAAAAAAAAAAAAAAAAAAGTTCAATCCTTATTGTACCCATCCTATTAGTCTACAATCTAGTACGGAGTATATTTTATAAAATTGTGGAAATATCAACTATACATCACGTGGAGGGAGACATTTTTGGCTCACGAAGTTAGTGAGAGGCGATTCAAGTATTCAACACTAGCCAGGTCCATTCCACCTAAGTTGTATTTGATACGTTTCTTTAACTGTTGATAGGGCTGTAAATGAACCAAGCAGCTCGTAAATTTGGCTCGTTTACTAAATAAGCTGAGTGGAGCTCGACTCGTTCGACAAAAACTCAACACATTAAGGGTGGCTCGGCTCGATTAAAAATACTCGTTTAGTAAAAGAATAAGCTCGATTCGTTTAGGGCTGATTGGCTCATTAAGGCTCGAGCTCGAATTTTTAGCTTGTTCTCGAGTTCGAGCTCAACAAAGCTTGACTCGACTACAGCCCTAACTGTCAAGAACTTAATAAGTAGCCTCTCCATCTCTTTTTAGGTGTCTCTTAAGAAAATTATACTTGGTTTGTACCTCTTTGTTTCACGGGGGAGGTTTGAAGTTCGAGCTCATGGTAGAGGAGCTTTGAAGGCTCAGTTGTAATTTAGATTTTTTAGTAATCACCAACACTACCTACGCCTAAAAAAGTTGTATTTCTCGTTGTGAAACAAAGGTGGACATCCCTCCATTCTAAAAATAATCAACGCTGGATACCATATCAACGGGGTGCCGACCGGA
>BPLS01020591.1:165-27925 GCA_019656275.1 Rhododendron kiyosumense | reverse complement strand
TTTTCCATGCAGGACCTTTAGTGGGTCCTGCGTGGCCGTCAGTACCCGTCGGTTTCTTTAGCTTTTTCTGAAAAATAATGGTAATTAGGAAATAGCAGTAATATCAAAATTCGAGGTACGCAAAAATTGGAGCAAACAATTTTAAAACATGTTTGTTTCTTACAAGCCATTCGCGGTGTCCTTGCAAGCCTTCAATATCAAGAAGCTTAACAGCAACAGCCTGAGCCTTCAAACCAGGCCTCAGGTTATCATCCGCATAGCCTTTGTGCACTGTCCCGAACCCGCCTTCCCCCAGCAAGAAACTGCTCGAGAAATTCTGCGTTATCGCGCGCAACTCGCTGAGTTGAAAGTCGTACAAGTCCGAGCCAAAAGACTGGGCCAAGTCCTCGTTGATACGAATAGACGAAGAGCGACTGAGGTCCGAAAAGGACACGCGTCTGAAAGAAGGGAGCGGGGCTATGTTTTTGGAGAATTCGGACTTGGATGGCCTGCAACGGCTGATATTGCCGAAGATCGTTTGGTCTTCAGCCGAGCAGCAATTTGTTGTGAAGGGTCTCCATGGCTTCGAGTTTGAGTTCGAGTTCGAGTCCTTCATTTTTGCAGGAAACAGGATGAGAGAATTGAGAAGAGGAGTGGGGGATGATTAATGGAATAACCCATGGGGATTACTTAAGAACCAAATTTCTTATCCAAAAGAGAGAGAGAGAGAGAGAGAGAGAGAGAGAGAGAGAGAGAGAGAGAGATCAGGACATTGTTTGTTTCTATAACTGCTCCAACCACTCAACTAAATAGGGGTACTTTGTGCTAATCCTTTTTCATGGACATTGTTGTAGTTTATTGATTTGTCTCATACGTCATGTCTTCATGCAAAAAGGATGGGGGCAATTGTGGATTGGGGGCAGGCCAAATGTCTCTTTCAGGTGATTAGAGCTAAAACAGACATTGCAACTGGTAAGAAGGAAACAGACATTGTAACTAGTAAGAAAGATATATAGTAACTAATGGGAGCCAGGATTATAAGTATCCTATGGGCCGATTTAGTAGACATATATTTTTTACATCGGAACGTATATTTAAGTATATCATAAAGTTTTTACTTTCCAATTCATTACACTTGTATATTGAAATGATTTTTTAGGTTACATCAACTATCATGTGGTTATATTTTATTTATGAAAGAAATTGAGAAATGAAAATGTCTAATAACCGATTTTTTATCAAATCGAATCAAAATTATTAAGATTATAAGTATCTATACACGAATAATTATCAATAATATTCAAAATCAGGTATATACAAAATAAAAATTTTAAAACTTGAATGCTCAGGTAGCCGGAGCCACAAACCCCCCCCCCCCCGGATAGGAACTAAAATCAATACTAAGAGCATCTCCAATGAATCCTACAAAACACTCAATAGTGTAAATATGGCTTAAAAATTAACAACTGATTGTGTAAAAATCAACTCCAATGGACTAGATAAATTGATCCATAACCTATCACTCAATAAATTGGTCCAATGGCTAGAAAAAATAGGGTATTCTGAGCCAATTTGCGTGCACCTTGTACTAATCCCTACAATCTCCCACAGACTTTTACACGCTTATGCGTGAGGTAATCTGTGGCCCCAACAATTGTCGAGTAAGAAAATTTGAACTAGAGACATTAGGAAGAAGCAATCTCCTAAATCTCAGGCCAAGACTCTTAGGCCAATCCATAGGGTTTAGTTTGATCAAATGATTCTATATACTAATATAAATAAACTCCTACCTAAAATCAATCCTAAGAGTATTTGGTAAGAAACCAACAGCGAAAGTGCGTGCAATCAAAACCCAAGTACAAGAAACCAAATAAAATGGCTCAAATTCTCTTGATCACCCTTGTACTTTTAAATCCCTTGACAAGAAACAGTCCACTCGAAGCCATCAACATAACTTGTACTTGGTTGGAAGACTGCTTTCCAATAGCTATAAACAAAGGGAAAAATTATTCAATGTCCATGGAGCACCGTCACATGGTGCATTAGGTCTCTCCTCAACCATCCATTTATGTGGAGTCTGAGACTAAGTGTAAGGATCCCACAACAATGTGTGATGAGGAGATATTTGTGCAACCGCCACTTGCCCAAGCCTAAGGACACTAAATAATCTCTCAAACAAAGGAGTCCACTTTAGAATGATATTCATCTCCATGCCAGATTTTCCACAGCCACTAAACCTCTGGTTCTTCATTTCAGCCTTGCCCAAACCCATGACCTAATAAGACGACAGCGTCCAAAGATGATCATGCACCGTCCAAGCTTTTCCTATTCTGCAACTGGTCAGAATTTGAGACTTCTAGATCAACAAAGTTGTTACTTGTGTCATCATCTCCTCCTTAAAATACAATTCTCAAAACCTTCCCAACCTCTATCATTGATTTTCTTTTTCTACAATGATAATTATCGATTTCTATTGCAAACATCGCAGGAGGAAATCGAAGCACAAGTTGTCGGTTTTGCTAAATTATGGTCAACGGGATCTCTAAAAATGCTCTTCAAATGGTTGCAATCAATCGATTTTTCAATTGATTACCATGATGCTTATTTGATGCCGCCTTTGACTTGTGCATAAGTTGTTGGAAAAATGTGTTTTCTATTTGTGATGAAACCAATTATATGAGTGCAATAAAATCGGAATTTAAAACCTGAAAATTGATATAAACAAATTGGTGATCAAGGCGAATATTTGTGTGTGATATTCTGTACTTAAAACAGATTTCGCCCCCGCTACGGTGCTCACGGTTTGCATTGGACGACTGTCTCCCAGCACTACTTAATCCCCCCAAAGCAACATTTCAATTGGAGGGTTTAGCGAACCATCTTATATTTGTAACTCTCTTATATGAATGAACTTGAATGAATGAAAAATCAACCTCTAAAAATGAATGAAGGAAATAATATTTATAGACCAACTCGTAACTCTACGAAAAGCCACCAAGAAAAAGGCACATCTATTCGTAAAGGACGCGTCCGTCCACGGCGAACAAGTGCCTAAAAAAATATGCAATTCCAAAATAAATCAATTTTTATTCACACTTAAAATAAAATATTATATCCTATAATATTTTTCAACAATCCCCCTCATGAATGAAATTGACTCAACAACCAATGCAAATGGCAGAGAGAGTACAAGTGGAAATTTCCTGCATAGAATATGTAGCTTTTGGCTTTGAACCTTCCCTTTTGAAAGAAAAACTGTCAAATTACTTGCTAACCAGTGGACACGATGCCCTGTAAACCAAGACAATAGAATTCACATAGAATTTTTTCGAACACAGTTGGTTCATACGGTTGTACCCATTTTGGCCCTGGAACACCGACTAGTTTTAGAGAGTGTTTTAAAGAATTCAGCCTTAGAAAATTCTCACACAAATAGCCCCTTCACACTCACATAGGTGATCTCTTATTAAGAGTATCCTGCTATATCCCACTTGAATTTACCAAGGTATAAAAATCACTAAAAGTTAAACTTAACCTAAAACGCTACAAACATCACTGTTTCACCATAAGAATGAGTTCGAGAGATATCTCCTCAGTGATACTCCTAAGTCTCATACAACTCGGTTGTTCCGTTGAACCTAGATCTTGGGATCTCCAGTCAATGATCATTTGTAGACTTCAATCTCATTTCCCTCAATGATCATTTGTTCTCTAATCAAAACTCAACTTGATGGATCCGTTAAAAATTCTTTGACGTTTCATTCTCAAGTGAGAACAAATATTTAACGGTAACTTGTCTACAACAAACATGGTTGGACTTACCGTTTTAAATGGTCCTCTATGCCTTTCAACTTCTGATGGCCATCACACTATAACTCCTGACATAGAATTGGACCCCATTGGAACATCCTCTAAGAGATGGCATAACCATCTGCTTACTAGCCGTTTGTCTAATTAATGCAATGAGTTGATCAAACTTCATCGTAGACCTTGCTATACATGTGCGAGGATTTCAAACTCACTGTTGCACTTCAATTGTAAAAGTAAATTCACCTTTGGATTCTAAAACTTTAAATTGGATATTCGAATCACAACGCTATTGTGTTAATAATATAATTGGACATCTCCAACATTGCAACAAATAATTTAACTTTGTAAAAATTATAAATATTGTTTCTCCCACAATTCTTAAATTAATTCAGAATTCAATTACAAAATAATTTCCATAGTTTATGACATGACACAAACAATGTCTAAACTTCTCTTCATCTCTCGTGTTCTAAGACACAGGAGCAAGAAACAACCCCTACATTGAGTACCTCACCCAATATCGAGTAACGCTATACTCAAATTGAGATGGTTATATGCTAACTGCACCATGCATTCTAAAAATCTTTGCCGATTCAATAGATACTCTCTATAGCATATAAACCAATTTCACTTTATTCAAAAGTATCTTGTGGGGCATAGTTGTTGATAACTACCAACCATTCAAGATCGTAGAAATGAAAATATTTCAATTTTAGTTTCATGCCAATTCAAACATTGTAACGCCCCTAATTTTAGGTACGTTAAATGGACGATTTTTATTGAAAAACGAAAATAGAGTCATGGCTCTTTATTATAACAAACTCTTAAAAGAGTATTTCATTAACACAAAAGGGGATTTAGCGTCAATAACTGCTGCTCCGCTTGTTCTTCCATCCTACCAAGTTTTTCGGCTCCGAAAGCCTCCAAGGTGAAGAGTTCACCATGTTCATCTATAAGATCTGACATATTATATCAGCGTCGCCACTCATATAATATGTCAGGGTCACCAAAGGTAACACCATGAGTTAGAAAGCTCAATAGAATAAAACCTACCCACTAACCCTTAACTTAATAACAATTGATATGATTTTCACATAAAATCATGCATTTTTAACCAAACTGTTTAACAATTACACATCCACATTCACTTTTCAAACTATCGTTGGTATCCATGGTTTTTCCGAGTTTCTCCTACGCGACTCATCGCAGACCGTGTCATCGTTTTCACTTTTCTTCTTCCAAATCAACATTTTCAAAATCTTTTTTTTTAACACACCCAACCTCGGTTCCGCCGTTCCGAGTTCCCGAGTATCCTCACAATGGTTCCGCCGTCCCGGGTTCCCATTGGCACACAAAACTTTGCATTGGCGCCTCTCCGCGGATAACCAAGCTACACACCCAACCTCGGTTCCGCCATTCCAGGTTTCCGAGTATCCTCACAATGGTTCCACCGTCCCGGATTCCTATTGGTGCGCGCGCGCGCACACACACACACATCTCACATAATGCCACCAAAACTGGTCATTATGTAGTTTCAAAAATATTTCCTCCTTTGGAACACTTTCTTCTTGTTAACCCCACTATAGGTGCCATGTTTCTAACTTTCTTGATTTCGATGTCTCGTTTTCATGCATAGACTTCCGCGGTAGGACTTTCCACATAAATAATCATTTATTGAAATCTTGAAACTAAACTAGCAAGATCATCCAACTCTATATTATCTAGCATGCTCAAATCACAACTTAAAGCATAGCGCCACATGTACGGACGCCCTTGGAATGGAGACCACTTATGCTTTATCACACAATCATAAGTAATGCAAGTAATACAATTAAACATGTTACATTCTCATAACCATTTTTAAGATCAAAATACAAATACTTACAATCAAATGTTAAATCCCAATCCTTCGAAATTCGTTCTTTCTTTCTTTTTGGAAAGTTTAAAAGAACATATGTTTATTAGAGTAAGGATTAATTATCCCAACATGCTCATACCTCCATTTACAAAATTAGTTTGTTAATCACCATGCATTTCAACATTTTAAGTAATAGATAACCTTATCTATCTAAAGAAAATTATTAGGAATATTCTACTTATACTGAGAGGTAGGGGGTAGAGGTATTCTATCGTGCTTCTTGGTGGTAATGATGGCTACGGAAAGTGAGTCGGTGGTCGGACGGAGTAACTTCTTACGGCGGTCTTCCGGTAGCTTCGAAAGAGAAGTATTTCTCTCGAAACTAGTTCTTGACTAAAACTACTAACTTTTTGGATTGAAAAGGTGGTTTAGGTTGAATTTCTTGAAGAACTTGGGAAGAACTTTAAGAAACACAAGAACAAAGCAAGAATGCTAGACTTTCTTAGAGAGAGAAGTTGCTAGGTGGAGATGTGAGTTGAATGGAAGGTATGGGGTGCTATTTATGGCAAAATTTTGGATTCTCTCCCTCCCCCAAATGGCTGGCCCTCTCTCTCTCCCATTCTCCCATGAATTTGCTCCATTGAGTTGTCATTTCAAGCCTTTAAGCATGCCATGCCTTGTCACTTCCATTTTAGGCCATAACTTAGGTACTCATGAAGGGTTTTAAGGATTTGTCAAGTCTAAAGAGAGGTTGCTTGAAAGAAAGAATAAAATCATTGGCTAACTTTTGTACTTTGAAAGACTAGAAATGGGTTGGCATGGTCAAAAAATAGGCTTAAGGCTATAAGGTTGTTTGTGTAAGTATCCAAATCATGCACACACACACACACACTCTCTCTCCCTCTCTTGGCCTCTCCTCTCTCTCCCTCTCTCTCGGACTCTCTCTCTCTCTCTCTCTCCCTCTCCCTCTCTCTCCCTCTCCCTCTTCCTAGTACAAAGTGTATATATACTTACATGTTTATGCATAAAAATAAGTACACCTAAGTACAATATAGTCCTAATAAGGGTCATGGGAAAAGAATAAGGCTATGGGTTTTCAAGTGACAAGTCAATGGAAAGAATATGAGTAAAACTTTCCTAGAAAGTATATATGGTTATATAGGCATGCTTATATTAGACTATGAGGTGTATATACCTATATATAAGCACATGTATGTACTTAGGGAATCTAGTAAAGTAACTTTGGTGGGCAATTTAGGGTTAGGCCTATTAGTTTTAGGTTTGTAAGCATGGCATGACTAAGGTTGAAAGCAAAATGATGGGATTCTTTGGCCCATGCCCTTGTCTAGTCAAATCAAGGCTTCATTGGTAACCTAATAACTATTATCCAATGGTCAAAAATTTCCCTAGTATTTATAGACAAATGGGTAAAGAATATTGGTGGTAATTATGGCCAAATATGGGAATAAAATGATTACTCCCTTTGGCATGACTTGTCTAATCGCCCATATGTTGGCAAGTGAGGTCTATTATCCAATAGATAATCTTTCTCCTAACAATTGTTGTCCAATGGATAAAAGAATTAGGGTTTGGAGGGTTCATAAGGCTCAATAATGGTAAAAAAGGTTCAACTAGGGTCAAGGAAGTGTAACTAGGAGAAATGGTAATCTGGTTCCTCCAACTAATCGGTTAAAATCCACTGCATTTGCAGATTAGGGCTTCTAGTCAAGTAATATAATTTTTTAAGGACTAAAATCTAATTAGCAGATTATTAAAATCAAAAAGGAATTTTAAAAGCAATCCAAGAAATTCAAATATTTAATGAATTTTTTTATTAAATCAAAAATTCAGAGTCATTACAAACATAGCAAACAAATCTTCCGAGTCCATGCATGGAAACTGAATTTCAAAAAATTCAAAATATGAATTTACACATTTGGTGTTTCTAATAGATTTGGCCCAACTGACTTTTTTTTTTTTAGAAAGTCAAAAGATAAGTGATATCACCAAGGGTCATGTCTCTTGGCGTAAACGGCAAACCCAACAGTCACACTCCTTAGTTAAACCTTTTGGTGTAAACTCAAAAATCACATCTTTTAACGTAATCTCAAGGGTCACAACAATAACCCCAAGAATCACACCTTTTTGATTTAACCCAAGGTCACACATCTTCACACATAAGAAAAACATGGCCGGTAACATCTCAAAGAGTCACACCTATCCAAATTTTGCCATTCCGAAGTTCGGCCACTAACGGTAACAATGATATGTACAATATCAAAGTTGAGAACAACTGAGGATTTCAAGACAATAGAAACTAATGGTTTTCTATATCTTTCACTCCAGCCTCTGATCCAACATTTAAAGGGACTAATCAATTATCAATTACAAATTAAAAGCCCACAATGAATACTCAAAATCACCAAGAATTTAGATCAGGTCCAAGCAACATTAAGGCTTTTATCCAAGTTCCTTTGAGCCTTTTTTTTTTTTGACCGGAAAGAAAATGCAAGATATATTGATACAAATCAGATACAAATTGCGCGGCTCATAGGCCGAAAAACAACAAATACAACAAAACAAGAACAAAAAAACAGAAACAACAAGAACAAAAACCAAAAACGAAAAGCCGCTCAGCTTCGATGTTGAACCCAACACTCCGCTCGTGGAGGTGGATGGAGGATTGCCACTGGATCTAGTCCCACCATTGGATCTGCACAGGGCCTGCATCTTGACGCCTTCATCGTCGCCGCTGGAGAGCCCAAGAATACCGTCTTCCGGATCAATTCAAGAGTGTTAGTATTAGAGAGAGTGGGTTTGTCCCACATCGTCTATCTTATGTATGTGTAACTCTCCAGAGTAATATAAATAAAGGTATATGTATAAGGGTTCATTAACACCCTATACATTTTTCTTCATCTCTAATAACATGGTATCAGAGCCTAACCTTAACCCTAATCCTAAACCACCACAATCCTAATACACCACCATCTTAACCTTAATCCTAAACCATCACAACCCTAGCCTCTGCCTTAATTCTAACCCTAATCCTAGTTTACCGATTACTGTTCATCGCGTACTGTTCATCCGATTATTGTTTACCTGATTACTGTTCACAGCGATTTGTTCACCCGATTACTGTTCACCGCGTACTGTTCATCCGATTACTGTTCACCGCCATTACTGTTCATTGTCGTTACTGTTCACCATGCACTGTTCATCGCCTTTACTGTTACTGTTCATCACTATTTCGACGACCATCTTCATGCACTGACACGCATCACCAGGCCCTGTTTTCTCGTCTTTGCAATTTATGGTAACTATTTTCTATGCTGTTCTTGTCAAAATATCTCTATCATGTGGTGGACTGGTGGTTGTGAAGAGTATGTTATGTTGGGGTTGTTGATATTAGGTATCTATCTAGTTTGGTGACCAGTTCGATGTTAGTATATTAGTTGATTTTGTTGATCAATAGTTATTGGTATTCTGCTTGGTTGGCATTGCTTTGGTTGCGTACTGGATATTTGCTAGTTATTGGTTGTTGTCTCTTCATTATTCGGTAGAATGTCTGAGAAGCAGGATTCTAATTTTGGTACTGTTTCTAGCTCTAGTTCTACTCTTGTTAGTAGCTTATCGAGTGGTTTTTGGTCTCGCGAGAGGTGCCCTATTGCCTCCACACCATTAAATGGGGGCAATTATGTTCTTTGGGTTAAAGCTGTTGAGGTGTATTATATGGGTCAGTTTGAGGACTCTTTTTTGACTGATGAGCCTCCTGCTACTGCTGAACCCACATATAGGGCATGGAAAGCTGTTGATGCCCGTGTTCGTTCAGAGTTATGGAATAGTACGACGGAACAGGTTGCTAGTACGCTGATGTTTTGTGATACAGCTAGAGAGGTGTGGACACAGGCACAAGAGTTGTATTCAGGTGTCGACAATCTCCGTCGCACATATGATCTTCATCAGTCTTTCTTTAATATATCTCAGGGTGATGAATCTTTTGAGGATTATTATGCTAAGTTTCGGCGCATTTGTAATGAATTGGATATATGTGAGCCACTTACTGCTGATATTCAGGTTATCCGGCGCCAATGTGAACGCATGAGGGTTACTCATTTTTTATCCGGTGCATCATCCACTTTTGTTCTCTTTGTCAGCCATGGTCGCGATCGCAGACGTGATTCTGGATTTAGTAATCGTGGCAGCGATTATGGGGTGAGTGGTCGTGCCTTTGGCGGCCGTGATTCTGGGTTTGGAGGTCGTGGTCGTGACTCTAGAGGCCGTAGTTTTGGTTGTGGTCGTGGCTTTGGTAGCCGTGACTCTGGTTTTGATAATCGTGGGGGTCGCATATCAGGGGGAGGTGGCCGCGGTCACGGTCGTGATTCGAGATTTTGTACTCATTGTTGGGGAACAAATCATACGGTGGAGTTCTGTTATAATCTTCACGGCTTTCCCCAAGCTCATCAGGCTGCTATCTCTCAGGATACTGAACAGTTTACTCAATCCTTTGCAGATGTGGCTATTTCAGCTGAGGAGTACCAGCGTTTTTTGTCCTTTCAGGCTGCAATAGGATACTCTACTACTACGCTTGCTCAGACCGGTTCATCCGTTACTTGTGTTGCCTCCTCCTCTTCTTCTCCTTGGGTTATTGACTCAGGAGCCACAGATCATATGACTGGTACATCTGCTTTCTTTGATCAACAATTGGTTGGTAGAACATCTCATGTCACCTTAGCTGATGGCTCTACCACTGTTGTTACTGGCATCGATTCAGTTCCTATCACTCCCTCTTTTACTTTATCATCTGTATTTCATGTTCCTCGTTTCCCATTTAATCTTATGTCTGTGAGCCGTCTTACAAAGTCTTTAAATTGTTCCGTCACATTTCTTCCTCATGGTTGTGTTTTTCAGGATCTCAAGATGGGGAGGAAGATTGGTGGGGGCATTAAGCGAGGTGGCCTATATTACTTGACTGTTCCTCAGCCTGTAGCTCTTCAGACGTCAGAGTCTCCATACCAACAGCACTGTCGTCTTGGTCATCCATCTCTTCAGAGTTTGAAGCACCTTGTGCCCTCCTGTCGTTCCATTAATAAGTTGATTTGTGAGGTTTGTGAATTTAGTAAACACCGTAGAGTCACTTTTTTACTTAGGGTTGAGCGTCGTGGTCGCGTCCTTTTCAGTTAGTTCATCCAGACATTTGGGAACCTATTCATGTGCCTAGTGTTTCTAGTTTTCAGTATTATGTTATTTTTGTGGATGACTTTTCTCGTCTTACATATCTTTATCTAATGAAAGAGCGGTCTAAATTGAAATCTGTTTTTAACACTTTTTACATGGAAGTCAAAAATCAATTTGATACTTGTGTTAAGATATTTCGTTCCGATAATGCTCGTGAATATTTTCATCATCATCTTTCTCATTCTTTCGATAATCATGGCATTATTCACCAATCGTCGTGCTCTAGGACTCCACAACAAAATGGAGTTGCTGAGCGCAAGATTCGGCACTTGTCTGGGGTTATACGTGCCTTATTATTTCAAATACAGGTTCCTAAGTCGTATTGGAGTGATGCCATTCTCACTGCATATTATCTAATCAACCGTATGCCCTCTACCGTCCTAAGTGGTCAGGTTTCCCATACGGTCTTGTTTCCCGGTCGGCCTCTCCACTCTTTACCCCCTCAGGTTTTTGGGTGCACTAGTTATGTTCATACCCTTGATCCTGATCGGAGTAAACTTGATCCTCGGTCTTTTAGGTGTATCTTTCTGGGATACTCACACACCCAGAAAGGCTATCGCTGTTACTCTCCTACTTTACGTCGTCACTTTGTCTATGCTGATGTCACGTTCAATGAGTCATTGCCATATTACTCGGACCCTGTTACTACCAATGATCTTCTTACACTTGAGTCTGTGTTACCTATGGTTGTTCCTACTGGCACTGTTCCACCCCAACCTTTGCAGGTATATGTTCGTCGTTTCCCAGCATCAACACCGCCTCCGGCTCTAGCACAAACCCCACCTCCGCAACCGCCTCCGCCTACAAAACCATTCCAGTCTGCCAAACTCTCAGTGCTCACACCTCTGTCTTCTCCCCCGTCGCCGGATGCACCTACTCCTCGATATCCGACTCATGAGAATCGTCGTCCCCCGGCAAAATATGGTTTTTCTAATCTCTCGAGCACTTCACGTCCTATGTCTCAGTTTCTCTCTTATACTCATCTCTCTCCATCCCTTCGTGCTTTCACTATTGCTGTTTCCTCCGTTTTTGTTCCTAAAACTGTTCAGGAGGCATTATCTCGGTCTGAGTGGTGGACAGTTATGGTGGATGAAATGTCTGCTCTTCATACTAATGGCACATGGGACTTGGTTACTCTACCTATTGGGAAATCTACTGTTGGCTGTCGTTGGGTCTATACCGTCAAGTATCTCCCTAATGGCACTGTTAAGCGTCACAAAGCTCGCCTAGTTGCTAAATGTTACACCCAGACTTATGGTGTTAATTATTCCGAAACGTTCTCTCCTGTTGCCAAGCTTGGCTCTGTGCGGATTCTAATTTCTCTTGCTGCCACTCTTGGTTGGCCGTTGTATCACCTTGATGTCAAAAATAACTTTCTCCATGGCGATCTCCAGGAGGAAGTCTATATGGAGAAACCACCTGGGTTTGTTGCTCAGGGGGAGCATCAAAAGGTATGCCGTCTTCGCAAGGCACTTTACGGACTTAAGCAATCTCCTCAAGCGTGGTTTGGCAAGTTTAGTGAGGCTATTTTGAGATTTGGCATGCATCGAAGTCAATCAGATCATTCTGTAATTTCCCTTATGTCGGCTTGAGGGAAAGAATTGCTATGTAGATAACATTATTATTACTGGAGATGATCAGAAAGGAATTGGTGAGTTGAAACAGTTCTTACATAGTCAGTTTCACACTAAAGACTTGGGTAAGTTACGATATTTCTTGGGTATTGAGGTAGCAAGGTCAAAAGATGGGATCAGTTTGTCCCAAAGGAAATATGTGTTGGATATTCTAAAGGAGACAGGTTTGCTGGGAGCCAAACCTGTGGAGACTCCAATGGATCCTAATGTCAAACTTTGCGTTGATCAGGGGGAGGAATTTCCTCATCCAGACCAATATCGTCGCTTGGTTGGTAAGTTGAATTATCTTACCAATACACGTCCTGATATCTCATTTGTTGTTAGTATGGTGAGTCAGTTTATGTCTGCTCCTCGTCTTCCACATTGGGAAGCTTGTATTCGTATTGTGAAGTATCTTAAGGCTCATCCTGGACGTGGTTAATTTTACCGTTCCAATGGTCATTTATGTGTTGAGGTGTTTACTGATGTAGATTGGGCAGGGTCACCTTCTGACAGACGTTCAACAACTGGTTACTGTACATTTGTTGGTGGCAATTTAGTTACCTGGAAGAGTAAGAACAGACTGTTGTTGCAAGGTCTAGTGTTGAAGCAGAGTATCGTGTTATGGCTCATACTACATGTGAAGTTGTTTGGTTGAGATCATTTCTTTATAATGAACCCTTACACATATATATTTATTTGTATTACTCTGGAGAGTTACACATAATAAACACTTCTAACACTCCCTCTCAAGCTAGAGAATAGATATCACAAAATCCCAGCTTGTTACATAAAACTTCTAAACGAGGTTTAAACAATGGTTTAGTTAAAACATCTGCTATCTGAGCACCTGTAGACACAAAAGGCATAGCCAACACACCAGCACCAACCTTCTCTCGAACGATATGACAATCTACCTCAATATGTTTGGTTCTCTCATGAAACACAGGGTTCGAAGCGATATGTATTGCTGTCTGATTGTCACAATACATAGAAATGGGTAATTGCACCCGAAATCCCAGCTCCTCAAGAAATGATCTCAACCAAACAACTTCACATGTAGTATGAGAGTGGGTTTGTCCCACATCGTCTATCTTATGTATGTGTAACTCTCCAGAGTATTATAAATAAAGGTATATGTGTAAGGGTTCATTAACACACTTTTTCTCATCTCTAATAACAAAGAGCCAACACCCAGATCTTTTGAGCCTTTTGAATCCAACATGAACTTCATGTTGATTTCCAGAGTGTCAACCAAGAGTAGAATTTTACCATGTTAAAGCCATTTTAACACAGAACACGGCCACATGCACAATTCAATTCTACACTCGCCATGATAATCATATGTTCACATAACTGTCAATGGGCTATTGAATTTCAAAGAATCCAAAGCATCATAGGTTCTTTTTGTTGGGAAACCGAATCCCCAAAACCCAGTAATGACGTGTACAGATTAGACAACAAAAATAAAAAATCCTACAAGGCGGAATTAGGGTTTTACCACAACTCCCTGCGACACGAACGCTGGTTGAACTTGTTATAGCACGTCTTGCTATAAACCACGAATACTGCTCGACCGTACCTTACGATCTTCGACTGTATTCCCCACACGTCTAGAACACGAACTGAGTGTGGACTCTTTCGTGATCTGTTTGCTCTCTCTAAGCCTGCCTCTATTTACTGAATAATAGAAAAACATAAAAACATAAATTTGACCTAGAGAGCATAACGTATATATATAGGGCTACGATAGGGACCGAAGGAGTAATAAGTCAGGGCTCCCAGTGTAAATAAGAAAACCTAATCCCACCAGGATTCTACTTCTTATTTCACTAATTATAATTCACCCCACTACAGAATTATAATTGCACTCCCGTCCTTATCTCAATTATATTACGAGCTCCATGATATTAAATACTTATTAATCTCCCCACGTTAAGATTACAGATACCCGTTGATTAAAACAAATTACTAACAATCTCCCACTTAATCAACATCTTAACTTGAGACTATCCGCTTAACTTATTCGATATGTCGGATACAAATATCCACCTGCAGGGTTTAACATAATCGAAACTTATAAGCTTACTCAAGGGGTATCATTAATCCCTATTGGAACGTGGATTCCCTCAATAATTAATAGTTGTCATATACATAATGTTGCGACCCAACCCACTGAGACTATTGACCGTATAAAGATCTCACTCTTTAATGAATCAAAATCAACAACATTAAATATACACCTCTAATAATTATTTTTGGATTAAGAGCATAAGCATTCATAATAATCATGAGGTTTCAATTGTCTTATAATGTTAGTATAAAGACAATTATCTCAATGCGGTCCCAGTTCAATACACACAAAGTGTACTAGCCCAATGAGTCAGAACTAGACCGTTCCCTGTAGTCAAGACAAACCTACAAAACATTGTACTACAGTCCTACCGATGGTGTGTCCAGTTCCATCTAAGACTGCGAACCATATCTTATATTTCACAAGAACTGATGATCTGATCTTCTGTGTGTAAGCCGAACTCTACACACCAGATCATCTACTTTGTAAAATAAAAGACACATGCACAACATACAATAGTATTATGCAAATATTGCCCATAAAAGATTCTCATCAAAATTGGATAAAACTGATTAATAAATAGCAATCAAATATTAATCCATTACACAAAAATATAACTTTTAGTATAATTTTCTAACAAACTCCCACTAAGACTCAAAACCATGCTGCCACGCATCTCACTTCCATTCCCTTTACGTGACTATCAAAAGTCTTAGCCGGTAAGCTCTTCGTAAAAGGGTTTGCCAGGTTGTTTGCCGATGCAATCTTGGTCACAGCAACATCACCTCTCTGAACGATCTCTCGAAACAGGTGATACTTACGCTCGACGTGTTTTCCTTTTTATGAGTCAATGGCTCTTTAGAATTAGCAATTCTACCACTATTGTCACAATAGATGTAAAAGCTAATTGCACTAAAGGAATCACTTCTAGATCCATCAAGAAGTTTCTAAGCCAAAACGGCCTCTTTGGCTGCTTAAGAAGCTACCACATACTCGGCCTCCATGGTGGAATCAATCAATGCACGATTGCTTGATACTCCTCCAACTTATGGCTCCACCTCCTAAGGTAAACACATATCCCGAGGTAGATTTTCTGGAATCCTTATTTAACATAAAGTTTAAGTCAGTGTACCCATGAGGTACCAAACTATCTGACTGGAACACCAACATCTGATCTCTAGTTCTTTTCAGATACTTGAGTATATGTTTCACTTCAGTCCAATGCTCTTACACTGGATTACACTGAAATTTACTAACCATGCTAACAGCAAAGCAAATATCAGGTCTAGTATACAGCATAGCATACATGAGGCTTCCTACTGCCAAGGCATAAGGAACTGCCTTCATCTTTTCCATCTCCTCAGGTGTCTTACGACACTGATCCTTGGATAGGTTGATTCCATGTCTAAAAAGGAAGGAACCCTTTCTTGGAATCCTGCATGCTAAAACGAGTAAGGATCTCATCGATATAAGTAGGCTTATGATAAGCCCAACATCCTATACTTGCGATCTCACATAAGTTTAATCTCAAGGATGTGACCGGCTTCTCTCAAGTCTTTCATATCGAATAGGCTAGATAGTCACACATTTATCGAAGATAACATTCCTACATCGTTTTCGATTAACAGAATATCATCTACGTATAGTACCAAAAATACCACCACTTTTCCGTTGCTCTTCTTGTACACACATGACTTATCCGGACATTAATCAAAATCAAGAAAACCTGATTGCTTGATCAAAACGGATATTCCAAGATCTAGATGCTTGCTTGAATCTATGAATAGACTCCTTAAGCTTGCACAACATGTGCTCTTGACCATTTACTATGAATCCATCTTATTCCATTATATGGATGCAGATTTCACAGCCCTTTGTCAAAATTCAGCATCTTTATCTTTTAGTTACTCATTGTAGTTGCAAGGTTCAGCATGTTGTTCTTCAGGGATCATATCATAAGATTCTCCCAAGAACATATACCGATTGGGTGGGACAACAACCCTCCCACTACGATGAGGTACCAGTGTGTCAACAACTCTTTCTTGCAGTGTAACCTCCGGTTCTATTGGTGTTGAAGAAGTCTTTATCGGTCCATCTCCTCTCAATTTCTTTAGAACAATCTTACTTCTGGGCTTATGGTCTATTTCATAGTCCTTCACTAAGTATCGAGTATTGGTGCTAACAATGACCTTCTGATTCTTAGGACTATAAAATAATCCACATTTCGTTCCTCTAAGGTACCCCACAAACAGACAAACTTATGTCCTTAATTCCAATTTATCTGCGTTCCCATTTAGCAAATGTGCTGGACTACCCCAAACCCTAACATGTTGCAGACTAGGTTTGCGCCCAGTCCACAGTTCTATGGGTGTAGATGGTACTGACTTAGATGGTACCAAGTTAAGAATGTGCATTACTGTTTCTAGTGCATGTCCCCAAAACGAAATAGGTAAATCTGAATAACTCATCTTGATCTCACCATATCTATAAGAGTCGTATTCCTTCTTTCTGCTAAACCATTTTGACGTGAATACTTGGTGTTGAAAACTGGGATGTAATCCCTTCAGCTAACAAGTACTCCCTAACTCTCCCAAGAGGTATTTGCCACCACGATCAAATCGCAGTGTCTTACGACATTTACCTCGATTCTTCACCGTTTTCGCCCTATACTCCTTGAATTTCTCAAAGCATTCGGACTTATGTTGCATCAAATAAATGTAAATATTGAGTAATTATCAATCAAAGTGATGAAATACTCAAAACCACCTCTTGCTTGGACATTCAATGGTTCACACAAATCAGAATGAACCAATTTCAATGGCTCTTTGGCTCTATAACCTTTTACTGATAAAAAAGTCTTTTGGTCATCTTACCTTCTAAATAGGATTCACAGACTAGAAGTTCCTCAACTTCCAATAAACCTAACGGTCCATCCCTGACTAGTCTAAAAATTCTATTCAGATTAATATGACCAAGACATAAGTGTCAAAGATACATTTCATACAATTTAGAAGGCTCATTTCTCTTACAAGGCATATCATTAGTGTTATTCAATTTATGCAGTTGCACTGTAGAAAATATAGGATTAATAAAGTAGAGATTATCCACCAATGAACCAGAATAGATAAAACGTTTATTTAACTTAATAACCACAAAGTTACTAAAATAAACCAAATATCCATCTTTAATCAACTTATAAACTGAAACCCAAGTTTCTTCTAAATATGAGAACATAAAGACAATCTCTCAAAATTAAACTTCTATTATTATTAAAATTTAAAATAACATTTCCTACTACAACTGCTGCCACTCTCGTAGCATTACCCATGTGTAGATAAATCTCTCCATCACTGAGTCTTCTGGTTTCCTGGAACCCATGCAATAAATTACAAATATGATTAGTAGTTCACGTATCTATACACCAGGTACTGGCAAATGACACCACTAAACATGATTCAACGACTAGCGAAAAGATGTATCTTGATTATTCTCTTTATTGAGATAGAATAGACATTCATTCTTCCAGTGTTCTTGATACTTGTAGTGAAAACACTTGCCCGCAGGCTTTTTCACTTTACCTTGAGGCGCATAAACTGCCTCCATAACCTTTTTTCTGAGACTTGTTTTGCTTCTTCTTGCCTTTCAGCTTAGAAGTAGAAACCTTCTTTGCCACTAACACTGATGGTGGTTTCTTCACAACCAAAAGACCCTCAACTACTTGGAGCTCTTTAAGAAATTTCGCAAAAGATAAATACATTTTGTTCATATAATAGTTTAGGCGAAATTACTTACAACTCTCAGACTGCAGTGAGTTAAGAATGAAATCGATCTGGGTTTCCCTATCAATTTCAGCTCCAAGGATCTCTAGTTCCGTAAGAAGAGCTATCATTTTCAGAACATGATCCTTAATTGGGATCCTTTCAACATGGGTGATCCTCACCAATTTTTTTATAAAATTTTACTTTTTGTTCTGTGGCATTCTCATCAGGTTTAGGAGGGCACACCTCAGACAGCACAAAATTGTGCCCTTCAACAATCAACACAATATCCAAGTTCCTTTTTCAGTCAATATAATTCGATCCAGCAAATTTATTTTCTTTGAGAATAATGACAAGTGGATTGAAAAAACCCATTTTTAAATCTGAGAATCACATAACAATAATTATGAAGGGCAATAATAATTTTGAATTTCATTTTAATATTGGTTTCCTCAACCATATGTTAAAAGAAAAACATTAGCAACCCTACACACCGTGAAGAATATGCCTCGATAGGAAGGTCGTCTACTCTTCATCATTCGTATAGATAGGCACAACCTTTTAATTTTACTATCTAGACACTATACCGTGCCAAGCAAAATTAAATAGCCAATATAGCTTCGGTCCTATAAATAATAATAGTGACTCAGATGGTGAGGATATTATTATTTACAGCTAAGTGTATACCATTACCTAGCCCCATGACCCATTGTTCCGTTATGAATTACCTCAGATGGTGAAATAATTCACACAATAATTATCATAAACCTATCCTTTAAGGAAGTTTGTACCGATGAGGCCATAATTAATTTTGCCCGATGGGGGGAAGGTTCTAAAACCATCACATAAAATTAATTACATCATCTACATACTAGTAATGGAGACCGTGGAATTTATAAAAAATAAACTCCCTCTCCCACTTAGTTATTTAAAAAAAATTGTGAGGGTTATCAAAATTTTCGAGTTTGCAAAACTGCGATCTAGGTCAAAACCAATTATCACCATGTTGTCCCAATATGGTAAACTATCACATATGCAAACAATATGGAAACACAAATAGTAAGGAAACACAAGATAAAGAATCCAGCTATTATGGTCAAAGATGCAATCCTTGAGCAATAAGGAATCCTTCCAAACTTGAAATCCTTAAGTGATAAGGAGTCTTTCCAAACTTGAAATCCTTAAGCAATCTTTCCAAACTTGAAATCCTTCAACTATACTTGTGTAGAAGGTTTAGATACTTTGAATCAATCAAGGAAACCAAAATCCAACCGTGCTTAAGCAAGAAAATTCGGATTTGACATATTCCTGCGTAAACTGCACAGCCTTCAGTATTTTGGCCATATCTTCCTCATCCGATCTCCAAATGAAGTGATTCAACTTGGGTTGGATTCCAAATTCAATTATCTACAACTTTCGTGAAGAACAGATTTCCTAATTCCAACGTTTACTGGGTCGAAACAGCCCTGCAATCAGACCCTACGAATCTGGAAAAAATCTGTTGCAAGCCAAACAACTTGTATCTTTTGTATCTTCCATCTTCGATCTCCGAATAACCGTCGAATGCTATTACAATCGAAGAAACATACAAACATTGATCTTATGCCTCCATTGGAGTTCACATGCTACGTTAATTATTACAACCACGAAAAATAATCGTGGCACCCAATAAATAACACATGCTACGTTAATTATTACAATCACGAAAAATAATCGTGGTACCCAATAAATAACAATAACCACGAAAAAATTATCATGGGATCCAATCACATAAAATCAACCAAAAATCATGTGACCATAATAGCTGGGTAAGAACGCTGCAAAACAGAGTTAAAACAGTTCTACGTTCTACCATCTATAACTAACGGACAACATGGCCTGTTTAATCCATACGCGTGATTACAGCCGGCTCTGATACCACTGTTGGGAAACCGAATCCCCAAGACCCAGTAATGACGTGTATAGATTAGACAACAAAAATAAAAACCCTACAAGGCGGAATTAGGGTTTTACCACAACTCCCTGCGACACGAACGCTGGTTGAACTTGTTATAGCACGTCTTGCTATAAACCACGAATACTGCTCGACTGTACCTTACGATCTTCTACCGTATTCCCCACACGTCTAGAACACGAACTGAGTGTGGACTCTTTCGTGATCTGTTTGCTCTCTCTAAGCCTGCCTCTATTTACTGAATAATAGAAAAACATAAAAACATAAATCTGACCTAGAGAGCATAACGTATATATATAGGGCTACGATAGGGACCAAAGGAGTAATAAGTCAGGGCTCCCAGTGTAAATAAGAAAACCTAATCCCACCAGGATTCTACTTCTTATTTCACTAATTATAATTCACCCCACTACAGAATTATAATTGCACTCCCGTCCTTATCTCAATTATATTACGAGCTCCATGATATTAAATACTTATTAATCTCCCCACGTTAAGATTACAGATACCCATTGATTAAAACAAATTACTAACACTTTTGTCTCTTTGCCGTAGAGAATTAGAAATCCACTCATAAATTAATGATCACATAGTGCCAACATAGATTCAATACTAATCACGAAAGTGTAAAATACTAATTTCCACCAATTAGGATAAGATTTCCATTTGTCATGGGAACAATGAATCTACTGAATGACGGGAATACAAAAGCACTACTCAATAAAATTCATTTCATTTTCATGTAGATGTATGTAAATCAGAACCACCGACCATGATTCTATCCATAGAATTAGAACACTCACAAATTGCCGAAACCGAACCAATGTGTCCCTCAACGAACACTTGTCAAATGTGGACACACATCCAATGTGCACAAGTGTGCAGAATTCAAAAGATTTAAAACATTTGCACCATTCTACAGATAATTTGTAATCGTCACAACCTTTTATAAATTCATGCTTGTTCCAAAAGGTCCTAGAATTTAATTAACACATATGGCTTGTCCCAGTCAAGAAATCTAGCAAACTGATCATACACATGTGGAACAGAAAGAATGCTACTCATGAATTCTATGGATTCACTGTAAGTAATGGTACGCACATATGCATTATCGTTGCTAACTTGCTATAACAAAACCACAACAAAAGTATCGACATCTGTTCATCAGTTACAGTTATAGTTAGCCATATACGGAGTAGTATATAAATTCATGTACGAGCAGTTCCAAACAAATACATGCAATTTCCACTTTCTCATCCAACATAAACATATAGAACACAAATCACACAATCACAAAAGTAAACTTAATCTGTCTTTAAGATTGTTGGAAAAATGTGTTTACTATTTGTGATGAAACCAATTATGAGTGCAAAAAAATCAAAACTCAACCAAGAAATTGATAGAAACAAATTGGCGATCAAGGCGAGTGTTTGTGTGTGGCACTCTGTACTTAAGACAGATTTTGCCCCCGCTACGGTGCTCAAGGTTTGCATTGGATGACTGTCTCCTAACACTACTTGATCAATATCCCCCCAAAGCAACATTTCAATTAGAGGGTTGGGCGAACCATCTTGTGTTTGTAACTTTCTCATATGAATGGATTGTAACTCTCATATGAATGGACTTAAATGAAGAAAAAATTAATCAACCTCTAAAAATGAATGAGAGAAATAATATTTATTAGCGAACCATTTTGTGTTTGTAACTATCTCATATGAATGGATTGTAACTCTCATATGAATGGACTTAAATGAAGAAAAAATCAATCAACCTCTAAAAATGAATGAGGAAAATAATATTTATTGGCCAACTCGTAACTCTACAAAAAGTCACCAAGGAAAGAGGCACATCTGTTCGTGAAGGACGTGTCCGTCCACGGCGAACAAGTGTCAATGAAAAGATGCAATTCCAAAACAAATCAATTTTCATTCACTTAAAATAAAATATTACCTATAATATTTTCCAACATAAGTTAACCCAATACAGAAAAAACAATTCCGGCTATGAAAGTAAGCTGGTGATTGAACCCAATTCATGAACAACAAATGTTTAACTACAGAAATAGGCCGCACATCTGGATCCACTTGATGAAAGCCCAACTCAGAATTAACTCAAAGCACAACCATATCTCTAAACATTAACATTGCCCCGCTCAAGTCACTGCCGCGACTCTAGATCAGAATCATTCACCAGTGCATCGCACAGGCCACTGCTATTAACAAGAGCCGAAAGAATATTTAGCTAGCAACACACTCAACCTCATTCTACCTTGGTTACAAGCTTTATAACAGAAAATGGAAAAGGCAGAAATGGATAAATGTTGCTTTGAAACAAGTGTTACGCATAGGCGTTGTACAGGGAACTTGAAAAGAAATGATGAAGCTTTAATAACCTCTCCAACCTTAGCAAATGCTATTTTAGCAACAGCACAGATATCTGGCCATAAGAGACACTTCACCCAGAACATGCTGAGTAATTAGACTTCAATATAAAGCCTCTCAAAGCCTCATTAAATACCAAAATGACTTAAAAGGCCACTACAGTTTTTATCTAAAAACAGGTAACATCAAGTTACCTTTGGCTGCATTTGACCACATTGTTTGAATCATGGAGACAATTGAAAGCCCCATTCTATGAACCAAACCATGATGAGGTTTATGCATACTTGAGATTAACCACTGGTAATCGTCCACAGCAGTATCTGATAATGGCTCCAGAAACTCACAACGAGCCAGAATCTCTGTGGGGGGCACTCCAGCAATAAGATTTGTGTCCAGATTGGGCTTTCCCTTGGTAAGTTCTTTAGGCTCTTCAACAGCGCCCTTCTCCAGGGAAGAGGGAGAGGCACCTGGTATGACCTCCTGCTGGAAAGGCATTGCCCTTGCAGCCTGTAAACAGAACTCGATCCATTGATGGACCAGAGGAGACGGTCCCCTATTCCGTCCCCCAATTCTATTTGTAGCAAATCTTGAGGTGGCTGGTATTGCCTGCAAATAAGAATGCGAACATGATTTCTATGAGGAAACCTGGTAGGGAACAAGAAAGATTTTGGTTTTCTTTTGATAAGCACAAACAGGAACGATCACCCCACCGGCTATTTCTATTTGATAAGGATGTTTTATTTGTGAACTTGTCAAACATATGAGCATATCATTGAGTAGATTTGGTGGTAACGTAGTTGGGTAATCTTATCCTTATCTTGTACGGAGGAATCTATTTAAGAGAGTCTACAGCTACAGTCTGCAATAAAGAATGCGATGGAATATTTTCTTTGGTATCATTATAGAATCAGTGAATATGTCATAAGGTACAGATTAATAGGAATTACTCCCCTTAGTTCTCCTCCCAAGGTTTGTTTCTTCTTTTCTTCCTTTTTTCCATGGTTTCCGACATTAAGGTGTAGAAGCTGCCCGTAAAGGTTCTACTTCTACAGTGGTTCTTAATCGTATTTCCTGAAGCAATAAGCACTAAGAAATGCAGGGCAATTGACTTCTAAACTCCAGACAACAATAGCATGACTTGATCGTATACCCTCTACTTTCTATGCAATAAAGGGTAGTTAGAGCATCTTTTGGGTGTGTTATCTATTGGATTAGTGTTGTGTTGTATGCTCAGAACTAGCAAATGCATGTATGTGCTAGTTTAGTTGTATGCTACGTGTGCGAAGTTAGGGTAACCACTTGGCACACATAAAGAGTGAGGGAGAGAAGAGGGGGAAAGGGAGAAGAGTGGTGGGGACCTTCATTAACATAATATGTCTATATACATATGTATCCTGTGTTATATGTACCCTAACACAAACGCACACAAACATATAACTCTTAACACTCACCCTGAAGCTGGGTAGTAGATATCCCATAAGATCTAGCTTGTTACATAGTAACTCTAAGCATGGCTTGCACAGCGTTTTGGGGAAAATATCAGCTTATTGAGAACCAGTAGACACAAATAGAATAGCTACCACACCCGATTACTACAGTATACAGTATATATATATATATATATATATATGTGTGTGTGTGTGTGTGTGTGTGTGTGTGTGTGTGTGTGGGTAATGGCATAGCAAAACTCCCTCTTGAAGGAAGGACCGTACCCAAACAATCTCATATGAGCCATAGCTCTGCATTCTGCTTCTACATTAGACCTTGCAGCAACCGTGTACTTCTTGCACTACCAAGTAACAAGATTTCCACCGAGGAATAAACCTCCAGTGGTCGATCTCCTATTATATGGTCCTCCTGCCCCATCTAGATTACTAAAGGCCTCAACAAGCAAATGACCACTTGCATTGTATAATAGACCACGTCCTGGATAGTTCACAACCCTAAGAATTGCTTTCCAATGCAGAAGTTGACTTGCTGAAATAAATTGCCTCACGTACTCACGGCAAACAAGATATTAGGACTCCTAATGGCAAGGCAATTCAACTCATCTACAAAGCGACCATATGGGTTTGGATTAGGAAGCAACTCCCCACAGTCAATACAAAGTTTGACATTGGGGACACATGGGTGTATCCACCAGTCTAAATCCCAGCGAACCAATCTTCTCTAAAATATCCAACAGATACTTCCTTCGAGACAATCTGATTCCATCATTTTACCTTGCCACCTCAATACCCAAGAAATAACACAACCTGTTCAATTCCTTGGTACAAAACTGATGTTGCAATTCCTTCAACTTATCACCGTAATAATATATCATCCACATAGACAACAATATTTTACGAAAGACCACATCAGACTTGGCAAACCAAGCTCTAGGAGATTGCTCAAGACTATAACGAGCTTTCCGAAAGCAACACACCAGAATACTCTCCCCCTAAGCAACAAACCCTAGTGGTTGCTCCATGTAGACCTCTTCATAGAGATCACCATGTAATGGATGATTTATCAGGATACAAAAGAGAACAAAAAGTACTAGCAGCAACAGTAGACATAGAAGTATAGAACTAGAAGCCATTACAAACAAGTCAACGCACAATGAGGAGCAAAAACCAAACAACTAGAAACAAATCAACAACCAACAACTGAGAAAATAACTACCAACCAACCACTAAGCAATTTTGGCAGAAAAACGTCAACTAATGAGAACAAAATGAACGCCCAAACGAGCGAACTCAACATAGCACTACAAGAGTGAGAACTGAGAACCATGTTGAATAGCCCATTTCCTAACAGCTTAAGCTTTTGGGACAATTGGTAACTTACCCTGATTAAGAATAATCAAAGGCAGATGTTCCAATATGACATGCAGGACCAACGAGCAACGAGTGTCAACAACTGACAATCAACGAAGGACAGTGAGGCCAGAGTTCTCCGAAGGTCAGGAGCAAGGGTTAGAGATCTGTGTAGGTCAACAACAAGTTTCAGAGATCAGCGGCGAGGGTTGTCACCCAAAGATCATGCGACGATGAAAAGGTAATAGGTGACGCTGCCTCAGCGAGGGTGGAAGGGTGCCACAAAAAGTGGCGAAACCTGGGTAGTGAACGATGAAGATTAGAGTTAGAGGTAGGGTTAACAATGCTTTGATATCCCAATGTTGGAAAGAAGGAAAAGTGTTTAGACTGTCCCTTAACCCTAACAGGCTAACACACAAACATAAGACGTGTGTGTGTGAGCGCGCACGTGTGTGCAAACTAACAAAGATTAAAGTACGCCACTCACTAATGTTAGCGTTTAACTCCTAATAATTTTAATACACCTAACCTATCCTAACTCACACTTAACCACACCAGTGGATTACATACTCAGTCCCTAAAATAACACATTCATAACCCACATAAATGGGTCCAGCTTTTAACATTTTTTACACACACTGTTTCACACATTTTTTGAAGAGCCCATTTTAGATGCTCTTGTAATCTAAGATAACAAAAGAGAAGAATAGGTAAATAAGCCTTGTGTAAGGTCTAGGTCTAAGTTCTGACCGTTACAAACAGATCCAATATTGGCCCACTAATTATGGGTACATCTTGTCCGCATTGTCTTTCTACTCCAAAAAGATCTAAAAGTCAGGTTTCAGTTCAACTGACACAGAAACACATTAGATTTTGGGTCTACCCAAAGATCATCACTTCTGATGATTACAGTATAGGATCTTTTCTATACCCTTGCAGATTTACCGATAACTTAGCTTGAACTTTTTCAGTCAGGAGATACCTAATTGTGTCATGCAATTAGGTAAATATCTTTAAAGAAAGTCTTCAAGGTTGAAATGTTTTAAGAACTTCATCCCATACATGCAGGGCAGCATCGTTATGAGTGTCAAAATGCCACAACTAGGTTTTCAATTAGAGAAACAACTTCAAATTCTTAGGAAATCAATTAACTGAAAGAGATTGTAGACATACCCATAGATCAGCCCACAAACTAGCTCCAGATTTGGGAACAACAACTGCAACATTTGTCATACGTTTGGCAGCAGGAAGAACATCACTACTCCACCCAACTGTCACCCATACATCTCCCACTCCAAATGCTTTCAGATACTGCACACTGTCGAATAGTCGAACCTACAGAAAGCCATCTAACACGTATAAGGACACACCAAACATTGCTATAATGAAAATTATATAACTATAATGGTATTATAAAATGCACTACACAGTCAGCAACAACTTGTCCATGCCAGCATCAGTCAGGACTCTTGCTTTTCACCAGTCTAAATCTAGGAAAGATGAAGCATATGGTAGTAGTTTATGGAAGTCAGAATTTCAAAGGCTGCTTAAATAGAAAGGATCAACTAATCTACGTCCACTCAACAACTGGATAACATTTATTAAAGCAGCATCAGCAAGACCTTGGTCAAGTTTTGAGTGGTGCCAGCTTATTTGCACCATTTTCTTACCATGTCACCATTACCAAGTGAACTATTGTCTTGCCTACTGCAAAAAATTCATCCCACTTCCTTATTTCTGGTTGGTTTTGTATCCCCTATCCGTCCATCTTACAACCATTTAGAGGAACATCTATCAACCGCATACTTTATAAAATATTAATAGCTCAACATCGTGTATAACATTCAAATATACCAGTCGGTTTTTGCACGGTTAGCACAACAAATTCACTCACAGGCCGAAGACCCCAGCTTGCACGTGTCTACTATTGACCTAGGATGGCTTCACCATGCATTTATATACCTGTTTTTGGAGCTGTGCAAGCTTCGCCCGCACAGCATTTCTCCCTCCAGCAACCTCAGAGTCAACGTTGCATGTATTGTACGATGCCCCCATAGACTTCAATACAGCACCGACAACCTCTCTAGGGTCATCAACCATGGAAATTTTCCCCGCAAGTTCAGGTCGCCATATGTCAGCCCAGTCCTGTGATTGGGAAAAAATAGTAATAAGAACTCCCGAAATATAATATTCGCAAATTCGACAATCAGAAATATTTTTTTTCATAAGCAAAGAAGAAGTTCTGGGGTTTAGAATCCTAACAATATTAAGTGGAACTGCTTTTCTAGTTGAATCTT
>BPLS01020589.1:10573-29855 GCA_019656275.1 Rhododendron kiyosumense | reverse complement strand
CTGGTCTTGATATAATGCACTTAGTCGTTTCTTCCCCCGGATCTCTGCGGTCAGCTCTTGTATTTTCTTATCCTTTTCATCCTACATAAACAAATAAGACAAATTTATCAGATGTGACAAAATTTAGGAGAATGCTACACCCAAGTTGAGACCACAGACAGGAGAACTATACATTGCAAGTGTACTCTGCCTCCATTTACATCAACATAGCAACACCTTCACATTGCACATACGAACACAACGCGTCAATATAAGAATAAAGACAAAAGAACAAACCTATATGCATTCAAAATTATATCATTATTTTGCTAGTTTGCGTCATTAAACGCATGCCTCAGGAGTAGGTCAGAGCTAAACAATCTCAGCATGGACAGAAAAAAGGGTGAACAAAAGATTTCATATCCATATGATCAAACAGTTGAGTCATTGACTCAAAATACTCAATCCATGCTTGGAATCAATCACAGAGAAGTAGTTTCAGTAAAAGAACTTTCTGTCAAAGGCATAAGCTTTCCACAGCATCTACAGAGTTGGAGGCCGAAGATTAGTTATTAATTATATGTAAGGTAAGAGGTCATACAAGTTCTTTTGAATAAAGACTTCTGGAAAACTGAATGAATGCATGCTTACATTTGCAGAAGGCGTAAATGCAATTAAACCCCCAGAAGTAATAAGTGTAACATACAAAAGCTGCTCCCAAAGGATTTAAAAAGAACTCAGGAAGCCTCACCATAGCTGGACGAACTTCCCGGGGGGCTGTCATGAGGGGATGATTATGATCTTTCACAAATATTGTGACAACCCATTTTCCATCTTTGTCGGACTTTACTAGGATCATAGCCTTACATCCTTCCCTTGTGCTTTCTCTTTGCTTCCTAACTGATCCTAAGGTACCCTGTGTACTGAGACAATGGCCCTCCTTATTGCATCCAAGTTGGCGGGAAAGAATCTTCCCACCAATCTCTGAACGACGGCAAGACATTACACGCATCACAAAGCCTACTCGCCTTGCATAATCATCATAAAATACTTTGGCAGCTTCCTCAGATCTAAACTCCAAACCCTCGAACGGTTCTAGAATTGGTCCCCTTGCAGAACAACTCTCTATTGGTCTAGCCCCCTCATCCGAATCCACTGCAGATTAACTAGTATCAGAGCCGTCTAAACCCATCAAACAGTTTTCTTATTCACATAAAAAACAAAAAAAAATAAAAATTCACGAGATAACAAAAACCCAAACTTGTCAAACTATTCAGAAAATAGCAAAAATCAAGCGGAGAAGACCTATTAAAGAGTAAAACTACGTGGTCCTTATTGCTCACTAGCTCCCAAGTAGATGTGTCCAAGGCAAAGCTTGACTATTGTCGTTCTGCTCCTCTTAGATCTTCCCCAATGGAAAAGCTATGAGGGTTGCTACTGCAAAAGAATTACCATTTCGTCACTATCCATTCGGTAAAATATAAAGTTGGCTAGCCAACCATTGGAGATCATTCTCTGAGGAAGTAGATCAGCAGCTAATGGGCTCAAAATTTCCGTTCTTTTCCTACCAGAATCATAGCAACCAGTGAAACATCAATGTAGAAGAGCTAATTTCTAGGTAGTCTAGTTCTTTCTGCTGGCCAATATATCAAACATGTGCTGAGCATGAAGAAATTACTTGCTCAAAAGCCTAAGACAGTCACACTACTACTAACTGGTAAGCTAAAACTAGCAAATATTAGAAGTGAGTGAGATTCCAATCTTTCTTACCCCTCTGAATACCCAATTGAGCTCAAAGTCACCGAATTTGCAGTTTACGCATAAATACACAAACCCACATTAAAAGCATACATTTCGATTGAAGATCTGAAGATTAGAGGCAAACGCAACTCACTGAGTCCAATGTTTACAGAGACATAAGAAGATTTTTGCAGCCGTGCACGGATAGAGAGATCCTGGAAACACCAAGGGGATGTGGGTTGATGAGGTGGGAATGTATAGAACGAGCTTGATAGTGGTAGGGTACCACTCGAACTCAAATGGGGAAGATGAGCAAGGGTGCTTAACAAAATCGAGTTTTTGGCCGAACTGGCCAAAATTTGTAAACAAATTGGAAGAATGTCCATCTTTCCAAACGTTTTGTAAAACTATGCCATCGCTACTTTTCAAAAGGAGTTATATGCCATCGCTCCTTTTCAAAAGGAGTTATAGGGTTTTTAGGCAGACTCCTACGTGGCAAGAGTCCAGGTCGGATCCAAGTCAGAATTATAACGCCTCTTCAAAAGGCGTGTTTTTGTATTATAGCTCCTTTTCAAAAGGAGTCATTTAGCCGCCACGTAGATATAGCTCCTTTTGAAAAGGAGCTATCATTTAGAAGCTGAATTTTGTATTATAGCTCCTTTTCAAAAGGAGTTATCATTTAGCCGCCACGTAGATAGCTCCTTTTCAAAAGGAGCTATCATTTTAAAAGCTGTTTGTTATTGAATAGTCCGGCTATCATTTAAACCCTAATAGCTCCTTTTGGAAAGGAGCTATAATCCGGCTATAATTTTTTACACCCATGTGGCTGCCATTTAGAGTACCATCTAAGAGCATCCACAGTAGTAAAATAAAAATCAAAATGTTGTTAAAGTTATCAACGGTTACTCAAAAAGAGCTCATATTGGAATAACCAAACTTAACAACCTCTTAACAACTCATCAAATTTTGGCCGTTGAATAATTAAAATTAACAACATTTTGCCAATAACCAAACTAAGTTGTTCCTACATTTCCTTAATTAAGTACACTATCATTACACAAAAACCTTTTCTCTCTTCCATTTTCAACATGTTTCTAAGAAAAATACTTTTAAAAACTTTTTTTTTTTTTTTAAATGTTTTGTTTTCAAAACTGTTTTTTTTTTTTTTGCAAAAACTGTTTTTATATCCCAAAACAGTTTTTTATAAAAACAGTTTTTCCCAAAACAGTTTTTTTATTATTAAAACCTCTTTTTCAAAAACTATTCTTTTTATTTTTTTTCAAAAACAGTTTTTTTTTTTTAACTTTTTCCCGAAACCTGTTTTTATTTTTTTAAATCAAAGTTTTCAAAAAATTCTTTTCTCTTTTTCCAAAAGCCTGTCTTTATTAGTTTTTGAAAGCTATTTTTAAAAAATTATTTTTTATGTTACAATTTTTAGATTTTATAATTTGAAAATGTGATGTGGCAAGTTTTAGTTATTCAATTTTGATTGTACCATTGTGGACTTCTACATTGTTAACCTTAGCAACCCTTTAAATGGATAATCAAAAGAAGATGTGGCAATTTTTGATTATTGACTTTTGGTTATTCCACTGTGGATGCTCTAATAGCTCCTTTTGAAAAGCTCCTTCTGAAAAATTTTAATCATAATAGCGCCTTTTGAAAATGAGCTATTTATCCAAAAACACTAACGTTAATTATCTCAATTTTTAAACACAGTGTAAGAATTTGTAGTATTATCCAAAGAAATAGACTGGCTATAAAGATATTAAAAATTTTCACAATTGCGTTAAAAAAATTAGAATTATTTTTTAATTTTGAAAAGAGATTGGATATAAAAGAGTTGAGTGATATGATATAGAAATTTTCAAATTAATTTCCCCAAGAAATGAGAGAGGAAGAGCCCAAATTGGTGATTTGAATGTGGTACATAGTTAGAGGGAGGAGTGGTTGATTATTAGTTGTTTGTTGATTATGTAAAAAAGTTTCAAATATGTATGGTGGGTTGCACTAGCTAATGTGAGAGAGAAACCCCAGAGAGAAGGAGAAGAGTTAGAGAGAGAAACCCACTACATGGAATTGTTCTTACAGAGTGACATATTGTTGTAGTATGATTGTCTGTGAGTACTATTAATTCTCTCTCCCACGATCACCAAGTGAATGAATTTGCTCTCTCTTGAATTTGCTTTCTCTTAAACCTCACCTAAGTACTTAACTTATTGAACAAATTCAACTTGTGAAACACGTCCGGATAAATAACTGATTAACATAAAAGACTTGTTGAGTACAAACTTTTCATATAAAAACATCATTTCACATGATCATCGGATTTTGAATTTCATTTTCCGCATCTTCTCTTGTTGTGACCTTGTTGACCACACTGTGAGCACGTCTGAGGCGGTTGGTGCTCAATCAAATCATCCATCTCATTTCGGATTCGATTCACTTTCGGGCGGCCTCGGCCTCGGAGACGTTCTTTGTCTGGAAGAATTCTTGGCCCATCGTATGGCGGCCAGTAGGCTTGGTCAGGCAATGGCTTGAATGAGAGAGATCCATACATGGCAATTGTTGTGTCGACCGTCCAATATTTGCCGAAGTAATCAAGAGGGTCAATATGCATTTTGTTGCAAACCGCAATAACGTGCGAACACGGTATTTTCCACAACTGAATCTTATTGCAAGTGCACGTCTTGTTAGTCAAGTCAACTGTGTGTTTGTTATTTCCTTTGTATGGGCTTGTTCGATTGATTGGTGTATGTACTTCGAACAAGCCCGCGGCCCGATTGAACACAATGACATTGTGTCCCACTGCGTTTTCCCTCCAATGATCGTACTTTTTCTTTGCATATAAGCTGAAATGATTCCCTTTGGCTTTTGTATCCATTGACTTTACCAGCCTATCGTCAAAGTACTCCACACACTTGTAGAAGGTAAACATAACAGTTGCCATGATCGGGAGGTGTCTGGCATCTTTTACGACCCCATTGAAGCTCTCAGAGCAATTGGTAGTTTCGCTGCCATACCGCCTACCTCCATCGTATGCAAACGTCCATTGTTTTTTGTTCAACAGGGTAAGTTCTTGATAGATACGGTCGTTGGCGAACCTTTTCAATCGGGTTAGTTTGGCCTTGAACTTTTTCTTTTGACATTCCATTGCGCAGACTTTGACTTCTTTTCCCACTAATTTTCCAAATCGACGATGATAGTTTGATCCCAAGTGACGGAGACAGTAGCGATGGTAAGCATGTGGGGGCCTCCAATCATATGCGGAATCATCCTCCAGCCATGACATGAGGCCGGAGTGCCTGTCTGAAATGAGACACAAGCCTTGTCGTTTGGTTACGAAGTGTCTTATGCAAGTGAGGAACCATCCCCAATTGTCCTTATCCTCCTTTTCGACTACGGCAAATGCAATCGGCATTATTTGGTTCTCAGCATCTTGAGTGACTGCAACAAGTAACGTCCCTTTGTACCTTCCCGTGAGGAAGGTTCCATCAACAGAAATCACTGGCCGAGAATGCTTGAACCCTTCGATTGCCGGTGCAAACGCCCAGAATAGTCTGTCAAATGTCGCACATCCTGGTACCCCTGAATCCTTGTATAACAACAGTGTGCGCGTACCCGGATTGGCTTGTTCAAGGACTTGTAGGAATACTGGTAGTGTTGCGTGAGACTGGTCCCAATCTCCGTGCAGACGCGATATAACCAACTGCTTAGCTGCCCACGTCTTTGAATACGATGGCATGTATCCCTCTGTTAACTTTTTAATGAATAACTGCAGCGTTTTGATCTTGGTGCTGAAGTTTGATCCGATAATTTCGGTCATTTCATTTGCCATGTAACGAGCATCAAGCATTGTGTGATCTTGGGTAACATTCACAGCTAAGCATGAGTGAGGCCCCGTATATTTCGTGACTTTCCACATGTCTGAATTAGCCTTGATAGATGCTCGGAGTCGCCACCCGCAGGACGTCTTGTTATTGCATTTGTAAGACAATAGATTGGGTGAAGATTTATCTGTTTTGACGACGTAGTTCCTTGTCATGCAGAATTTTTTCACAGCACATTGCAACTCATCCTTTGAAGAGAATAACTGTAGGAAAAAAACATATCATAATGAATGTGCATGGCATTTACAATTTGATTATGATTGAAACAGAACGAGTTGTGAAAAAATCACCTGTCCTTCAAAAAATTCCGATCTCCCGTCCCATCCTAGATGACTTCGGGTCGGCATTGGTGGACTGGGGTCGATAATGTTTGACCATGTGTCTTGCGTGTACATGGGGCATGGCGGCTTGTGTGCTGAAATTGCGTTTATTTGTCCATCGATGTAGTCGTCCTCAAAGCCGTCGGCCTCCAAGGCCGCATCGACATCCTCCAATGAACTCTCTGAACCCTCGTCCGTTTCCTCATCCGAACCCTCATGCTCTTCTTGTATGAGTTCATCCTGTAGTTGTGAAGCGCTTCCACGAAAAGTTGTATCGTGAAACTGGAATTCTGCAGAACTTTGGCCCTGTAATGATGTTGTGTCGTAACTGTAACGATATTGAGAACATTGGCCTGGAAAATCTCCTGCACAGTAATTTATATCATTTTAACCATTAGCACCCATTTCGTACAGTATATATTGTTTGGTATATTAATGAAAAATTTAAATCTTACCAAATGTTATTTCGTTATCATAATGTTGCGATTGAGAACTTTCACCGAGGATTTGTTGTTGTACGATGCCGGGATTTGCTGGAATGCTCATAGATTCAACGAACAAAATGGGAATGTAACCGGGAATTTCGCTATGAACATGAAATATTAAATCTACTCCGGTATTGTCAACGATATGTAGTGGCACGTGTTGATATGTGGGGTTTGGAAACCTAATATTCGGAAAGCGATATGTTATTTTCATAGAAGTGTATGGCAATCCTGCAGCATTTGATATCATTTCTTGCAACTCTGAAAGTGTTATACCGCACTGCATTGATAAATGAAGGGCCGTACCGCCATTGTACCATGGACCACCATCAATATGTTGGACAATTTGTCCTCCAACGTATACTATTACAGGGATAGCCATACAAAGAATTGCAATGTGAAAACTCACCAGCCTGTGATTGTTTATATGAATGTACATAGCTCCTTTTGTAAAGGCTTGGTGGTAATAATGCATTTCCGTACCTGGAATTCGTCCATGCCTTTGAAGGCCAACCTGCACTTTTGCAGGAGAATAATTTTTTTACTGTTACTATAGCTCCTTTACAAAAGGAGCTAAACTTGGTATAATGCCTTTCCAAAAGGAGCTATATGCCTTTGCAGGAAATAATTTAATTTTTTGATTATAGCTCCTTTCCAAAAGGCGTGTTGATGTTAAACAGCGAAAAAAGGGAAAAATTACTACTCCTTTCGAAAAGGAGTGATCTAATTATTTTTTTCACCACCCCTTTTGGTTCAGGCTTTTTGCAGTGGGGGAAACAGTGGGTAAAATTACTACTCCTTTCGTAAAAGAGTGATCTAATTATTCATCCGAAGCTCCGGCCAAGGCCGGCCAATCTTTTCCCAGTCTGGGGGGAAAAAATTACTGCTCCTTTCCAAAAGGAGTGATCAAAAGGACATGAAAACAGTTGATTGACAAGGCTTGATCAACTTATTCAAACATACGTTTTTTTGCCAGACTTACTTGCCAGGCTTTTTGCGGGGGAAACAGTTGGGAAAATATACCGGTCCTATCTAAAAGGCTTGATCAAGTTTTTCATCCCAAGTACGTATTATAGCGCATTTCGAAAAGGCGTGATTATGTTTCCTATATATATACTGCTTGCCGAAATCCAAAAGGATACACCCGATCAACAAGTAATGATATGAGCGACGATATGTATGTTTAGAATGATAAGTTTGAGAAATGTATATTTTTGGGTGTTCGGCTAAAAAAGCCATTTTGGCTTATTTTTTGTTTTTATTCAAATTTTTTTGGTATCACTTGGCTTATTGTAAATTTTTTTGGGATTATTGCATTCTCACGACAAGAGGAATCTAAAAAGTAAAATTTTTTGACCGAAATCCAATTTTTTGTTAATAAAGACGAAATTAAGTCAATAAGCCAATTTTTTCGTCTTTATTCAAAAAAAATTGGATTTCACTCAAAAATTTTTACTTTTTAGATTTCTCTTGTTATGAAGATGTAATAATCTCCAAAAAATTGTCAATAAGCCAAGTGATAGGAAAAAAATTTGAACAAGGACAAAAAAATAAGCTATTTGGCTTATTTAGCCGAACACCTTGGTTTATAGGGATGAAATGTATGTTCAATCCAGGTGTTCTTATAGAGGTATATAAATATGTACCTTTATGAAGTAAAGGTCCAATACTTGTTAGGGATTGTAATTTATTTTCTTTTATGTAGTCAACAGGGCCTTTTTGTATCCCATCGGTAGTCGAGCATTTGTTGAGCGAGGTTCGAGATATATCAACCTCGGCATTTTTTAAGCTTGCATTTATTTTTTCGCTTAAGTACAATTTGTTTGTGTATTTGTAAAAGGAGTTATAGCTCCTTTTGAATAGGAGCTATAGTTTCACCCAACATGATTCCTGCCAGATTCCTGGCATTCCAGCCGGCCCTGCTGTTGCAGTTCACATTGAATTTGTAACTTTTATTGACTAATCCAAATCAGATTGGCAAACAAGCAATATGCATTTCATTTGACATAACTTTAAAAAATTGGCTCGTTTCAAACCTACCCCATGACAAATTGAACTCTTTCTTATAGGATTTCTTGAACTCTATTGGGCCACCATGTGGCCACCAGTCCTTTCTTTCCCACCTGCTCACGTCCTTTGGCATTCTTTTTCTATGAAAATCCTGCTCAAGGCCATTGTATAGACAGCCTTAACCAGTAAGGGCCCCTACCAAGAGCATGATGAGTCAACTTGAACGTTAGATGAAAGCTCTAGAGTAAATTATTCATGGTAAAAAAAAAAAAATTACTAGATTAATTGAACTCGGTACATAATCATCAAATCACATTTGTTCAGAAAAAAAAAATATATGAAATGGCTTTGATCATCGGATGTCGCTACAAAACATTGGAGCTGCGAATTATACGGAAAGAAGCAGTACAAATTTAGTACTCGTACAAGCTTATTTCAAAGACACATGCCTGGTACAACTCCAGTGGAAATCAAAACAACAGAAAAAACACGAAGGAAGATAGCACCATAGACATGAAAATGATGACATCGTTTTAGCAGAGGTAAAAGAGGAGCAAAAGACTTGAGAAGCACAGGAAACACACCCATGTCTTCAATTTGGAAGCTTGACAGTTAACACAAAAAGTTACTACATCAAATAGCCAGTAATAGCAGGACATACATAACGAAAGAGGAAAATCAGTGCCAGCCTAAACAGAAACAACAGGAAACAATTATGGTGTCCAGTAAAAGGTGTGATAGTGTAGCCGCACACCAGAATCAGTAGAACAATGACCACCAGCATAAAATAATGACCACCACACGGCAAGAGTGTACATTGTTGTGATTAACCATTCTCTCCAGCCGAAATAAATGAAGCTAGCATGTGATCTATTTTAGGAATCGGCCACTTATTAGGGTCGGCGTGTCCCCAGCTGTGTCCACCGTATCCGCGTGTCCCCGTGTGTCCAATACGTAGACATGGTGCCCATTCATTGGCTACTTATTAGGGTCGGTGTGTCCCCAACCGTGTCCCCTATAAACCAATAATAAAAATTATTCGACACACCACGTGGCGTGTCCAATACATGTCCCCACCGTATCCGCGTGTCCTAGTGTGTCACCGTGTCCAATACATGAACACGGCGCACTTCATCGACTATTTATTAGGGCCGACATGTCCCCACCTGTGTCCCCCATAAAGCAATAAGCAAAATGATTGGACACGCCACATGGCGTGTCCAATATGTTAAAATTACGCAGCATACATAATACTAAAAGCCAACTAAACATACCATTTCTACAAAAGTACAACGTTGGTAGGAGACCAACAAACCACAACATAGAGTAACAAAATAACTACCTGTCCTTCCTACGCTTAAAATGATGCTGAAACAGTTTGTGACTTCCCGTACCACACGCTGCAGGATGTGGTTGACGCTGACTCCTACGTGGCACAAACAGTGGGGTACCATCTTGCTCCTCTTGAACTTCTTGCTCCACAACATGTGTCTGCGTCACAACCCCATCTCCCACACCCTGCTCGCCCTGAACATCGAGCTCTGCATGCACCTCTGTTTCTTTGTCCACCGTGGGGTGACCACCCGAACCCACTAAGTCATCTCCCAACTGAGGTGCATCTGAACTGCCACCATCATCCCCGTCCAATGTCTCCTTCCTCTTTAACACCGGTCTGCCAAGAAAAGTTGTGTCCAAACCTCCTACGTTTTGCAAAGGGCAATCGAACCAGTCTTGAGAGTCGAAAGGCATATCAGTGTGAATCGGCAACGGAGATGTGCTTTGAAACATAGGCGTGAATGGGTAGCTTGGCACACTCCCTAAATGTGCCGTAAAGGAGGAAGACACAGAACCCCCATCTCCATGTTGCGGCGCATAAGTAGTCCCGGCGTCCACTGTATCCGGTATGGCATCGTTGTGTATGAATGGGTGGACCGGCTCTTGCGCTGCAGCATTTTCCACCTCTATTGCAGGCTCGTGTAAGGCGTGAACCTCTTCAGCCACGTTCACGCCTTCTGCTTGAGGCTGGTTAGGCTCCATTGGGGGCCTCTTGCGCAACCACTTCTCCAAATACGCCATCGCTCCAACTCCTTCCTCCCCAATAGATCGAAGCTCATCTAAGCCAATATCCTCCATTGTCTGCATTGTCCTTAGCCTCTCAAACAATCTCATCTGCATATTTAACAATAACATCATACAGATCATAAGAACACAATTGAATTACGATAAATGACAATAAATAAATAGCCAAATTTAATTCATACCGCTTTGTCCGCCCCTCCACCTAGTCGAGTAATATATTGTATCGTGATCCTGTCGTACCAAATGACATAAGGATCATTGGCAGGGTACGCATACTCATAAGGGTCCGCCTCTCCAGCAGGAACAATATAGTCCAACCTATTGTTCCACATCTCCAACTCAGCATGGTGCTCCTGGCGGTAATCCTTTTGCCCAGCCTTCCAGTCCTTTCCATGTGGTGGCTCTCTACAATTAGAATGAGCTGGGATTGTCTGTCGATGACCAAATTGTCGCAGCACTCTATCAGGCATGTGCATTTGCACCATTGGAAAATTTAGCAATGGGACTTTCGCCATCCAAATTGCCCTTCCAGCATGACAATTTGGAGGAAGACTAGCAATCAACTCGTCACTGTACGGCCTCCATATCACCTACACAAATGAAATACAAACAGTATGACCAAATGATTATTATCATACAATGATTAGTTGATTTGGTATTCAAATAAAAAATTTTATGAAACACATACCTCATCCGACCTTTGCATGTCAAAGTAATTTCTATAATATCCAACAATATGGGTTGCCAAATCCGGAGAGCGAAAACGATCATCCCACCTAAACATATGTATTACATATAAAAATATTAAAACATGCAACAGGATCATCTAAAATTGGTAAATACAAATTAAAATTAATAGGATCGTACCTTGCACCAAGAGGAGAACCTGGTGGACGCTGACGCGTACCCAATCGTGCAGGAGCAACAAAAGGAAACCGCTCCCAAGCCCATAGCTGTAGGAGAATGAATGCCCCACCCACATTTTCCTTACCAATCTGACAACCGTGGCATAGATAGTGGTAAAGATTTGAGAGGCAAGCGCTGCCCCAACTCCGCACAATCGTCAAGTCTTCAAGGAGGGTTAAGTAAGCTAGATGGACTTGGGAACCTGAGTGGTCGGACATCAACATTCCACCTATCAACTGGAGAATATAACCTCGGGCTTGTTGCTGAACATTTTCATCCGTATACCCTTCCACCAAATGCCCTCGAAAATGTTGCCGTAACCACGTCATCGTTACCTTACCACCTTTTCTATCAACGTTAGGTTCCGGTACAATCCCTAACAACCGCCGACACAATGGATCCCAGTCTTCATTGGTTGTCCCGATTACAGGTTCGCCATCAATAGGTAGCCCAAACAAAACCTCCACGTCCTGTAAAGTCACAGTCCACTCGCCCGTGCGCAAGTGGAACGAGTGGGTCTCCGGCCGCCATCGCTCTAATAAAGCTGTCATCAGGCCAAGGTCAAGAGAGATGAACGGGATATCTAGAACACCACCAAAACCAGCTTGCCTAATCAATTGTAAAACTGGTGGCGCTGGGGGGGGCAACTTCTTTAGTCTAGCTTCAGTTCTTCGTACTTTAAGAGTTTGTGAATCAACTGGAGGCTCTCCCTGCAAAAAATAAGTCAACTTACTTTCACATTTTCTAATCTGAATCATATAAAGAGTGTTGACAAATACTATAAATTTGTACTTACATTATTTGCCCATATAGAATGAGAGCGATGACTTTCCTGAAAAGTTAACAAACTCCCGTCAATGGGGCCCTCCTGAAGAACCATATTTTCCCTTGGGTACCTAAAACAAATAGAGTTAAATTATCAACTCGTCAACGGTATTCCATTTGGGGTGAAAATTTTTGGTGCAAAACGCTACAAATGGTATTCGGAAAAATTATTCCAGTGTGACGTCTGTAAGAGCTTTGCAAACTATCATAGTATAGCTTAATGGTTTATAAGGTTTCACATAGTATCGTATTTAACATGTCTATTCAAGATCACCCACTCAAAACGGTACCAATGATGATTCAATCGACAAAAAGTGCGGTCACGGGAATATACATGAAGCATATATACCATAACTCCCCACTTGTGTGGATCCCAATTAAAGCCATAGCAAATCGGGAAGCATATCTTATCTATCAGACTATGATACAGCATAAACCAAAACTGTGTAATGATAAATTTAACCGTTTAGGAAGTCCTTGTTAAGCCTAGATCGTAAATATATGATGATTTATGCTATTTTTATAGGCAGCCTTATTTATGATGATTTATGCTATTTTTATAGGCAGGCAGTCAGCACAGGTAGGCAGTCAGCACGCCGATGCGTTTTTGGCCGAAATATGGCCATAATTTGTAAACAAATTGGAAGAATACCCCATCTTTCGAAACATTTTGTAAAAATAGGCCATCGCTCCTTTTCAAAAGGCGTTATAGCGGTTAGGGGAGTGATAATTTTAACCCTAACAGCTCCTTTTGAAAAGGAGCTATATTTCTTATCCTAATAGCTCCTTCTGAAAAGGAGCTATATTTCTTAGCATTTTTAACCCTAATAGCTCTAATCATAATAGCACCTTTTGAAAAAGATCTATATAAAGATATTAAATTAACTGGCCATAAAGATATTAAAAAAATTTCACGAGTTGTATTAAAAAATTTAGAATTACTATTAATTATTGGATACAAAAGAGTTGAGTGATATGATATAGAAATCTTCAAATTAACTTCGCCAAGAAACAAGAGAGGAGGAGCCATTAATTTTGCACAAATATTTGATCTTTTTATTTGTACAAATATTACATAGTTGAAGTGCGAAATTTGTATCATCAAAGTTTTTATTCAATAGGTGCCATTAATTCTGTAAGCCCTCCTCCGTTCAAAGTTTTTATCGATATGTGCAATAAAATTTGTTATTCTGTATTGGGCATAACTTGTATTTACGCTTGTTAACACAACCTTTGGTATTACTCGCTGTTCCTTATGTTGTCTTAAGCCTATATGCTTCACTCATACAATCATTGCATTGCCCCTATTTTGGTTTATTTTGCTTATTTAGTGTCTAATTCCAAAACAATAGTTAATGCTATCACAACTGGCCCACAAGTGTGTTGCTTTACGGATGTGTATACCTATGAGGCATTTGAGTCTGCTGAAAACTGAACAACTAGGTATGAGGTGACAAAGATGAGATCTTTGTAACTATGCTTTCACCATAACTAGTTGCCTTTCACTTTCGTTTCTTGAAATCATGTTCTCTTCGAATTGTGTGAGATTTTTTTGGGTTTTGAAATTTCGAAACCTGAAATCCAATGAAGGAATTTCCCAAGCAATAAACAGTATAACTCTTAAACGTATGTAATATGTTATTAACCCCTAAAGTAAACCTTCAGGAATAACATGGCTGTACAATCCCTAATTAACTGCATAAAAATTGTAGAATTAGGCCTAACAATGACTATTACTTTAGGACCCGCAATCTCACGTTCCTAATAATGTTTTGAGATAAATGTGAGATTGCTACTTCTATGAATGTGAATTCTTAGGGGGTTTTGACCTTAGGTTTTTTTTTTTTTCTTTACCTTAGTTTCTAGGCATTCGGATCGCAAGGATTTTATATTGCATTCAGTTTTCAGCTACCACGAAATAACTGAACCAATCGCCAAGCCAACCACCAAAAATGAAAATTTCATAAATTTAAATGTCATTACTACTAAACAACAGTAAATAAATGTACAGAATAGGAATTCCGTTGTAATATGTGATTTCTGATGTAGGTGTCCAGCCAGGAATCCCTTACGTTTAGGGCAAATTTTTTTTCCTTTTTTTTTTCTTCTCTTCAACCCGTTGTTGATTCATCACCAAACTTGATTGCCCTACGTTGGGTTCAACTAATCCAAAAATGGAATAGGCTGTAAATGAGAATCGCAAGGAAGATGGAGAGAGAGGGAGAGAGGGAGAGAGAGAGAGACACTTACTGTGAGTGACAGATGGTGGAGAGCTCGAGCACGCCGGAGATGAGATAGGGTAGAGAGCACGAGCACGCCGGAGATGAGAGAGGGTGGAGAGCACGATGGAGGGAGGCCGGAAGAGATCGCAGACGTTCGGAGGTAATCTCAGATAGGAGGAGAAAATAGGAGGAGAAAAGGGGAGGGTTTGATTGTATCTGGGTTTTCAACCTATAGCTCCTTTTCAAAAGGAGCTATAATACAAAAACACGCCTTTTGAAGAGGCGTTATAATTCTGCGTTATAATTCTGACTTGATCCGACCTGGACTCTTTGCCACGTAGGAGTCTGCCTAAACCCTATAACTCCTTTTGAAAAGGAGCGATGGTATATAACTCCTTTTGAAAAGGAGCGATGGCATATTTTTACAAAACGTTTGGAAAGATGGACATTCTTCCAATTTGTTTACAAATTTTGGCCAATTCGGCCAAAAACTCAACAAAATCCCCGGAACCGCAAAACCGAACAGTTGGTCGATTCTAAAAAAAATATGAGAATCGATAATTTTGATTTTTGGTTTTCATTTGAAAAATTGTGGTTAAAATCTAATCGGATCGTTTAGAATTAATATATACTTCTAAAACATAATAATATATATAATTATGTATTTTATTTAGTAAATAAAGTTAATTTATTTAGAGAAAAACTCTCATGGGAAATCAATCAAATATTGAATACATCAAAACGGGCCAAAACCTAAGAGTATTGAGTGTACCCAATTTCATTTTTTCTTACTCCAATACTTATTCATTTCCCAAATTTCACGATTTATTTTACCCTACCAAACCCCTAATTTGTATTCTTTCAATTCTTTTATTTCTTCCTTTTCTATTTCTGCAAAATACCTTCCTATAATCCTTACTTTACCTTATCAAACTCTTAAGTGGTTGGATGCTAATTGGATATAATCGGAACCAAACCAAAATTGAACCGGTCTTGTGGTTTGTTTTTGGTTAGATTCCACACATATATTAGTTAGGTTTTGGTTCTTGATTTTCTCAAACCGTTTGGAATGGTCTCGTTATTGATTTTCTAGAAAACCGAATCAATCCAAACCATGTACACCTTATAAGCTAGTGTTTGAATGATTTTGAAGTCGTGTTGTGGAGATGTGAAGTTAAAATGCTGCGATGGCATGCAGTGCCATTTTACGTATTTGCACCTCGCACGTTGAAGATGCGAAGTATTTCCCCACGTCTTTATTTACGGTCTTGCTTCCAAACAAGTTTGGATATCAATGGATATCTCATAGATAAGTAATACACTTTCGTAAATATCAATATACTTTTTTTCGGATATTAATGCACTTTTTACCTATTATCCTCCTAACATATTCTCTTTACTTAAGGGACATGACTTATTGGTGCAAAATTGTCGTCTTAAAACTCGAATCGTATCATCTTGTAAGTTAGAGCGTGATGGATCAGTTATATCCCATTGACTGGCATGTAACAAAGGAGAGAGATTTATTCACAAAGTGTGATCTCAGCTGTTCGTTTTGAAAATCAATAGTTCGGATTTTAAAAAAACTATTCGTGATCGAGCTGATTTTTAGTACACTTGTTTTACTCGATGAACTCTACAAAATAAACGTTTTCGATTATCGGAGCGAAATCAGACTGGGCCCCGTTTGGGGCGCTGCTGTTGGCTGCTGTGCTCGGGCTCCCTACACACTGCAGTGTGTGGAAGTGTGTTTCTTGAGTCTAGACTTTTGTTAAGCTTTTGGGATCTAGATGTTCTGCCCCATCTCTTTCCTTCTCTGTAATCAATTAGTTTTTTTTTTTTATCAGTACGTAATCTATTAGTTTGAGGTTATCAATGGTAGCAGAGGTATGAGTTCAGTGACGGAGTCAGAATTTTTGATAGGTTGGGTTGAAAATTTGAACAGTGTAATTTATGAAGAAACCTTTGATTTGTTTTGAGGAACAAACAAACTAGCGCTACGTTTGGAAATTTTGTGGGTAGAGATTCTATTTTGACTCTTTTTACAAAACCCTTAAATGGACTAGAGCAAAAATAATTTGAAGTGGGGTCAAATTAGTAAAAATGAGATAAAAAGTATACCTATCTCTATGAAAATTTGGCAGCCGGCACAGTTACTCTTTTTCATGTCACATAACAAAGGAAATGAAAACCAACGGCACAGATACCCTTATTCATCATGAATGTGATTGGTACTTTCAAAAACTTGGACTTATTTATGCCTTGTTTGGATAGCGTTTTAAAAAAAATTTCTCAACTCAATAAACACTCATTGTCCCTACTTTTAGTCATTACTCACCCATATCTTCAATCATTATTCTCATTTCTCTCTCTATTTTTCTCCAATCATTACATTTACTTTCAATTATTACTCTCATTTCTCTCTCCACTTATAAGTCTACAAAATTTTCAAAAACTCATCCAAACACAACATAAAATCGTCCTGAACAAGAGTTTCTTTCCACTTCATGTGTTGGCAATAACACCTGAGAATTCATAAATCAGAGGTCAACGAATTCATATATGGAAAACTACTAGTGGGACATTAATCCCTAACGTGACGTATTGACGACGAGCAAACATATGCTGAAAGAAAAGAAGGGAAGATAATGAAAAGTTTTTCTCACAGGATTACCAAAAACTGATTAATCTAAAGATAGATGTTGATAAATGTCTATATATATAACACCACCGGTCAGGTCGCTCCTATTTTTTGCCTTCTCCAAACTAAGCCGTCAGCTAGCTGCAGCACACCCATACCCACCTAAACCACCGTGAGTAGGTTCAAGGGGGGAGCGGAAAAACGGTATATTCTGCAAGTGGTTGATACATTGTAGATGCCTCATTTACCGTATTTCCTAAGCTGGAGGTTTGCTCACACCCGGCCGTGAGGTTTGTACTCAAACTAGCCTATCATCTGGGAGTAGTGAGGTCCGGCCTCTCGAATTGCTATATAAGTTCTCCCTGAATTTTTGGTTTGGTAATTTTATGCTTTTTTTTTTTTGTAATTTTCTGTTTAGCTTTTCTGAAAATTTTTGTTTTTTGTTATTTTTAGATTTGAAAGGGAAAAAAGAGACAAACATTTAGTTGTTGTGGAGTGGTTCAGAACGTTATTCAACTTCTCCAGCCTCTTCAGATTCATCATTCAGCCTCTCGCAATCCTTCATGTTTTGGAATTCCCGAGGAGTATACAGCCTATCCTTCCCCGTAAACTTGACATTAGGTATATGCTCAATAACCCAATAGTCTTGGCCTTTGACTGGTGTCATTCTGTCGAAGAACTCTATTGGCACAGAAGCAATAAAAAGTAATTTGAGTTCTCTGAGGTTGTGGATGCCGGAGGGTACCTCCTTCAGTAGTAGGCAATGTCCGATCCAAAGCTGGTTAAGAACGGGCAATCCTCCATCCTCTATTATAATCGAATTCAAACCATGTAGGATTTGGAGGTGTAGGTCTTTAAGCCTCTGAAACCCTCCCACGTCGAAGTACAATTGTTCTCCATCATACCCGCCTATGAAACGAAGGCTCATTAAATTACGTAATGCTTGAAGAGCTTTTATTACATGAGCAAGGGTCAACCTTGCCCGACCTAGAACTGGGGAAACTAGACTATCGAGTCTCGATATCCAGTTTGGCAACGTTTCCAAACGTCCAACCAAGCAGAGATCCCGAAGAGATTGAGGGGGAGAAGAAAGAGAATGCAAATACAGCATATCGTTGTCGGGTATATCGCAAACCCTCAAAGATTGAAGGTGATTCATCTTCTCGATGGCAATACAGAGAGTCTTCCCGTGTTCTCTTTTCAAGTTCCCAATACCCAACTTCCTCAATTGCCTCAAAATTTCTAGCTCTTTGATTAAATCATCGTTTGCCTCCACGTATCACAATGTCTGCAAATCTTCTAAATGCCCAACCCCTCCTTGTATCTTCACTCATGGTACTGGTACAATAAGATGCCGCAACTTACGGAGTCTACTTAAGATCCCAATTTGTAGCACAGACACCTGCGAGTCTTTCAAGTTCAATGTTTGTAGTTGTGTAGATTTCCAACGGACTTTGCAATTATCTTCACTTTTGTCCTCTTGACACTTAAGTATCGCAAATGAAGGAGATTGCCCACGTCTTCATGAAGTTGATCAAGAGGAGCATCCTCAAAATCTAGTACTTTCAAAAGTTTGAAATTCCCAGCTAGAGTACCCAATAGCAACTCCTTTGGAATCTCCTCCATTGAGAAAAGAAAAACAGAATGGTTTTTGGATTTGGTACTACTAATGGTTTCCAAATCCTTATTCGTTATGTTTCGCATATGCATTGACCATCTTGGAGTTTCATTATTCCAACTTGGATCTGCTTCTCCCAAAACTTGGCAAAAACTCAAATCCTCACACTTTGAAAGGATGATCTCATGGACTACATTGTGGACTTAAAATCTTTTACGAGTAATTCTACCATCCAATTTTGTGTTCGAAACTTGAACCAAGCTTCTATGAACGAGCTCAGTCAAGTGTTCTTCTGCAACTTCTTCCAACGTTTTTCCTTTCTGTCATTTGATGAAACCCTCTGTTATCCACAGTCGAATTAGTCGTCCATGGGTGATTTTATAGTCCTCGGGTATTATGCTAAAGTACAAGAAACATGGTTTGAGGTAGTAAGGCAGATCATGTTAACTAAGGAGCACAATTTGTCCGATGTTTGTGAGATGGGGATTCCTTTCTAACTCGGATCCAAGGCTATTATAGAATCTTTGCCATTCGAATACAACCTTACTTTTAGTGGACAACAGAGCA
>BPLS01020582.1:0-21606 GCA_019656275.1 Rhododendron kiyosumense | reverse complement strand
ACAAATGACAAAATTTGATTGGATGGAAAGATAATTAAAGTTAAATAAATATTTTTCAATAGGTTAGTATAAATAAATTCTCCAAAGAAAAGGAAAAAAGGAAGAGGAAAGAAGAGTAACATGATAATGATTGAACTATATCAAGAATGTATAGAATTAAAAAGGAAATATACGACTTCTGATTGGTAAAATTCCTTAAGAAATTAACAAAACCACCACACACAACACACTACATGGTATACAAGTTAATACCTATACTTTTCACACAAATGCATATGTATTTTTTATTCCATCCATTTCGTAAATATTTTATCCTCATGTTTCATTTAAGACTTTTTACAACATTGGGTTAACTAAAACTAACAAAAATTATTCATGATTTGGCTTCAGATTAATAATTATAATAGAAAAGTTTTGTGTATCTTGTATGCTTAGGGCTTCCAAAAGTACAGGGCTGACCTTGTATGTATAATAGGCTCCTAATATTGTATTTGTCAAATATGTCAAATAAAATATATTTCATTAAAATGTTAAACGAGAAAGATATGACCTGGTAGTGCGTGACATTAAAATATATTAATGCACCATTCGAGCCCCACCTAAATTTTTTTTTTATCAGAACCATCTATCTTTTACACAATATCTATTAGATTATTTGTACCAAGAACGAATTTGATCGCTAACTTATAGCTAGACACTTAATTGGACGGAAAATATAAATAATTCTATTATTAAATTTGAGTGCCAATGATGGAGCTTCCAAAACCTAATCGAGCCATAAATTTACGTGAATGACTTTATTCAAAAAACATAACGAAAAATCAACACTTTTGATCATTATTATTGTGTCACAGCGGCAAGGCTACTCAACATGTTTTTTTTTAAGGAAAAATTCTAAATATTATTATCAAGTATATTTATAAAATGATCGATCAGAACCGTCAGAATGTGAAGTCCTACAATATTCAACATTGTCACTAAAATTAGAAATAAGGGGTTGGATTCGCTAACACCTAATTTAACATCTTTTTTGACATCCAATCTCGACCATTCCTTTCAACAATTGAGATTAAAACATTATCACTCCTCACTTTCCCATCCTCACCCTATTCCTCCCTCCCCCTTCGGCCTTCCCCGTGGCAGCTCCACCTTTGCCACAACCCACTCCAGCCGGCAACCTATTTTCAGCGACCATTACTCCAGCGAGTTCCATTTTTTCCGGCGACCAGTTTTACTCGATCTGAATGATGTGTGTGTCTTTATGCTTTTATTTGTCGAATAAATAATAAGAGGAAAACCCCAGAAAGTTCATGCAACCCGAATGTTTACTAGAAACCAATAAACTAGTACTACATATGGCAATAAACTACATCTAATCCAATAAATTACACGATATTCCAATAAACTACACCATCTATCGGCAAGTTCAAGGAACAATTGAAAAAAAAGCCCTAATTTATCTAAGAAAGGCAATAGGGTAACACTTGTTTTAAGGAAGGAAGAAACCCAGTTCAGAGCACAAGATTCGATGTCCAATAGTGCAGCAAACGATGAATTTTTACTAGTGCTTCAATGGGTTTGTGTGAGGAAGAGAGAGAGGGATGGAGGAACGGAGATGGAGAGAGCGAGAGAGAGATTCGCCGGAGAAGGGGAACCTCGCCGGAGATGGGTGCACTGAAGAGGAGATTCGCCGGAGATGGAGGGACCAGAGGAGGGGTGGTTGTCGGTGTTTACAGTAACAGAGAGGGTCTAGAGGGAGGACAACGTGAGGAATATCGGATTACTAAGAGAGAGGGAGGGATAGGGTGAGCACAGTGAGGAATGATGTGATTTAATCTTAGCCGTTAAAAGGAATGGTTGAGATTAGATGTCAAAGAAGGTGTCAAATAAGATGTCAGCAGATCCAGCCCCTATAAATATGTAACCAAACGATATTTAACATGTCCAAATACATTAAAGTCTATTGTTAATTGTGGTATGACATATTTAGTCTTGCTACAGAATATTTAGATTAATTTCTTTTAGTACGACACATTGTGGTAAGCAAATGTCAATTTCTGGTGTCATCATAAAAGTTATGGTTATGTTATATAATTTGTGGTCATTTTTTGGAGAGGGAGAGGGAGAGGGAGGAGAGAACAACCGGTTACCTGCTCAGCCCTTTTTTCATTTTATTAGTTGATTTAATAAATGGGTGGTTCAGATCATTCACTTTTAAATCCGAGAATATAAAATCATGGTGTGTACGGTACACCCCTTAATAAGGAGTGTGTACCGTAGGACTTCCAGAGTACAAATGATGGTTGGACTGGGTTGTTAGAGAAAGAGTAATTTTTTATTCATTATTAGTATTTGTCAAGGATTTCTATGATTTTATTCTTTTACATGTTCAATTTTATCCATGGATTTTTATGGTTTTAATCTTTTACAGATTTGGTGTGATTTTTTTTGAGTAGGCCATACATCAACCGAAGGTACGCAACGGCTTAAAAAGAATCTGTTGTAATGTTTTCTCGGTTTGAAATTTCTTTAGATTGAATCTAATCTATTGTAGTGCTTGCTGGGTACGTATGTATTTTTTCGGCCAATCTTAATATGTTTTGTCCAATGTGTACGTGATTCGTTTTATTTGATATATTTGTACATATGCAATAAAGTACTACCATACCGGGTTTTGGGCTCAATCTATTAGGCCCAAATCAATTTCCTCCATGTGGTTAGGAGATAAGGATCATGGATGGTCAGACCGGTATATCCATGACCCTCTTAGCTCTATACTTTGTGTTATGAGTTAATAAAACTTTCTTTTTGCCGTTTCAAAAAAAAACAATGGCCAATGCTAGATCTGTATCAATTGGAGCACTGAGTATAAGGTACACCTTTCGGGGACTTGCAAAATTCAATAACACTAATGCTAAAGGCACAGATAATGGAGTACATACTCCATGCACATATCGTTTTAGAACACGTTTCGGATCCTACAAACATAATCAGAGCCGCTTATTTTATTCAAAATATTTTGTTTAGGACTTCTGTAAAAAATTATTTCAACCGAATACTGGTAAGGGCCTTTACGAAACAACCAACTTTGTCCCAAAATTCAAGCCAAATTCTAGGACAAAGTTGGATGTTTTGTAAAGGCTTTTACCAGTATCTGATAAAACTTATTTTTTGTAGGGACCATAAACCAAATATTTTAAACCAAATGACCGGCTTCGATCTTGCTTGTGGGACCCGAAACAGGTCCCAAAAGGATCTGTGCATGGGGTATGTACTCCATTGTCTGTGTTGCTAGCACAACTCATTGAATAAATACCTTTAGCCGCCTTACAACACAATCGAAAAAGTAGACCTACGACACAAGTAGACCTTATTATTGTCACTTCATTCATGTTGTGTACTTATTAATTACGTTGGAAATATCTAAATACTGTAAGGAGGGGTTATTTGAGATGGATACGTCTAAGATTAAACACAGTATTTTTTTTTTTTTGAAGTTAATGTTTTTCTCAAAAACCATTGCGGAAAATATATAGTTTCAAAATAATTGTTTTGGATCTACTTCTTACGTGTGTGTGTGTGTAAAGTTTCATGAGGAAGGGTTAGGATTTTACCTTTTCAGAGTTCAAAAACAAAAACCTACTTCTGGTTATGAAAACGTTGATTCGTCCTTGCACCCCAAAAATCTTCAACCCTATAACCCAAGAGAACAATAGCCAATAGGGTTTGTGGGAACCCTTGAATATTTCTCTCTTCTTTAATCTCTCAATTCTCTGTCAATATCTTGTAAGAGGAAAAATTGACGTGTGCTACTTGAGAGAATTAGAGATATATTTATAAGTCAATCTCTTGTTGGACTAGGGTTTGGACCTATGGGCTTCTTGAGGCTTAGCTAAAGTTGGACCCACTCTCTCTCATCTCCATGAGTGACGGCCCAATTAAACCAAAATTAATTCCACAATATAATTATGGTTGAACTCTGGGCCTCATGAATATTAATATATTTTTCTCGATAAATGTCAATACCATAATGTCAAACCCCTTCACTATGTAATGTCCATAAGTAGCAATTGGTCATAATAAATAACTGTCACACCAAAGCATACTTATATTTTAATTCCATTGATTACTGGTTCACTCACTTTTAGTCTAGAAAAACATTTTAATGAACGCTTCATTAATTAAAATGACTAGTACTAGGTTTCAAAGACTAATCCAGTAAACTAACTCAAGGGGACATTATACTCTATAATTAAATAGAGAGTGAATTCCATCTTGAAAATAATGTTCTCATAGTCCTAACATAAATCACCCAACCAACCGAGGTGTTGATCAAGTTAGACCTCACTCATTGGTGACTCAAAGTGATATAGTCTAGCTAGAAACTTGAGTTCATTAACTTTCTTATGATTAAGAGTGAATTACAATTACCATTATAAGATTCACATTTAAGTTGACAGTGGTTAAAATAGTGAGAGTCATATAATGGTCCTTCAATGTATACCAAATACACCAACATATTAACCTGAAATCTTTCACTTCAATGATTGAGATGGATCATTCTATCTAATTAAAGTTAATTATGTTGCAATTGACATGATAGATAATCCATTCCTATCAGCAATTGTGAATAGTTCAAATTACAAACATTGGTGATTTATATCTCCCGTAAGTAAATCACATTTACATGCATAAAACATATTCAATGTAAATTGGGACTTTTATATTCATCTCATGAATTATATTCAATGTACAAAACAAAGCATTTCAGTATAATAAAATAAAGCTCTTATTGATAATGTAAATAAACAAATATTGGTTCTAAGGGCATAAAACCAACAATTTACATATACATTACAGTGATTTATAGAAAAAAAGAAGAAGAAGAAGTCATGAAAATAAAAGTAAAATCTTTGAGCACTAAAATTGCTAGCTTGATGAGATGGGCAAATTCAATCACGGTCACTGTGCCTAATGTTTTAAATATTTTTGCACAAATTTACAGAACAAATAGAGTTTTTTAAATTTTTTTTTAATGATTGTGGTGGGTGGGCTCAAGCCAAGGTATATGAGCAAGGTAGCACTTAAGTGCTGAGCTACATCCTTGTGTTACAATTGAGATCTTTAATTAGGTAAAAAAAAAAAAATCAAAATTTAAATATTAATGTACTTGATTTTAACTTACAGGAACACAATTTTTCTTGCGGGACTGAAATTTTGAGATGGGAGGACAGTTTTAAAGTTGTTGCTTTCACGTGCATTTTTTTTGTTATACATCGTAATTGCCTTTTCATATACTATTATCAACAATATTTTTCATTTCAAGATTTTCTTTATTTGGTACCAATTAATGGTTCTTATTGGTGCATAGCACATAAGTTTTATGCTAGTTAAAGCAAATCAAACTCCAACGGCTAAATGGAATAAGACATGTGCCAAATTCTATCTATTTCAATCATTTTTCTTAACTGAAGAGTAAAATAGTAAAATATTCATATGATAAGTTTTGAAACTTACTCAAAATAATTATATTTTAACAGAAGGCCGGCCACCAAGGTAGTTGATTTCGATCTGGGGCAAGCCGATTAATTACTTTAGTGCTGTATTTTTTGGTTAGTACGTGCAATGTGAAACTTTGATTCGTCTTGGCCCTTGACTTCAAGTCTTCGGCAGATTTAGACACGATTTTGATGGGGTAGTTCCTTGCGTGTGTTTGGCTGTGCAAGACTACTAGTCTTCTGCGGCAATTTTCTTCGTTCTATATAATCCCTCCATCTCTTTTTAAGTATTCTGCTTCGTAACTCCAACTTATTAAAAAGATATCATCATTGTACCTTTCACATCAACTTTTTCCTTCACTTTCTATACTTACCGATCATCATTACAGTTTTACTCACTAACTTTTTAAAATGGAATCTACTTTTAGGGACAAAATAGACAATGCACCAACTTTTACCCACTAACTTTACAAAATGAACACTTATTAAAGGACAGTCCAAAATAGAATACTGGACTCTAAATAAGGGACGGAGGGAGTATACATTTCCTTTGGGTAACAAAAGATCAGTGAAAACTAGCTAGGTAACTCTTATTTGGGTAATATGTACTATATATAGAAGAGTGAAAACAAGAATTTTATTCTCTTGATCAATAGGTAGGAAATCATTTACTTAAACGGCCGGGAGGCCTGAGAATGAAAGGGAATTAAGGAGAGAAATTCAGAAACATGTTATCCAAAAGGACAGCTTACAGAAAAGAGGAGATTAATTACTCAAATCCAACGTATTGAGTATCGATCTTTATGTTTCATTAAATTTCATTTCTTATACTTCTAGTCCTAGATATACTTATTTAGTACTAAACGCAAAAGTTTCAACCAACAGTTCCTCCTAGTCATAGATATATTCTAGTCCCATGCCTAAATTCATGTCGATATATAGGATGTGAAATTTGGGGTTGTCAGCCTGTGTTCGCTTTGGGTCTCAAAAACTAATGAGTCTTTCTGTGGACGGTCTCCAATAAGTTTTCTCCCCATTTATTACTCATTTCTTTTTCTCTCTCTTCACCTCATTACCCTAAAAAACTCTCTCAAAACACAAACCAAACAAATTGGCATGAAATTCAGGCTGGAAATTTAGGCCGAGTGGTACTTGTCAGTAGACATCTCCAATGGCGTGAAATATGGGGTTGCCCATAGGCCATACTCATGTTGCCATCGGTATATAAATCCAAGCAAGGAGGAGGAAGAGAACCAAAACAAATTGAATGACACAATTGATCAAGTCTTCCTATAGGATTAGTCGATAAGCAATTGAATGGTCTGAAATTTGCGGTCACCCATAAGCCATAGTCATGTTCCCATCAATATATAAATCCAAGTAGGAGGAAGAGAACCAATACCAATTACGTTGGGCCACATCGTCGTGTTCTATTAATTGTGAATACTATTTTGACGGCGAGAATAAATTTTATCCATTGTTGGTGTAAAACCCTACCTTTCCACCATAGCCTAATATGGGCCCCACCAAGTGTCTATTGTTGTGATCTAAACCGTTCATCTTTTAAAACCTGTAATACTATTGCCATGCAAAAAACCAATTTGATCGGAACTTGATAGATATATCAAAATTTCAATTTTGGTTTATAAAATGGACGATCAGATTTCTGTCAGTAATAATAAAGATAAATTATCTATTTTATAAAGTAAAATCCAATTTTTGACACTCCTATCAATGTCCGATCAAGTTTATTTTTTGCATGGATATATTGCTATGTAGGGTCTACAAGATGGACGGTTCAGATAAATAATAAACACATGGTAGGACCAAAAAATGTAATGGTGGAAAAGTGAGGTTTTCCACAGCCAGTGGAAAGAATTTAATCTCTTTGACGACGTGAGGCAATATAATTGATTTGGAGGAAACAAATATTTATAATGCCGGTGTATATAATTTATTCTCATAAATCTATTGACAGGGTAATCTAAAATTGAGAGCATAGACTGATAGGAAAATATTGAGGAAAAGAGTGAAAGAAAAGCTTGCCTGAAACACAATCGGGAGGCGTGATACACTATCTTAAATCCAGCAGTCCTCCCCTATGTGAAGGTGATGATGGCCGGATTATAACGGCTCCAAGATTTAAACCGAAATGCTCTCAAGCTTCCTCTTCCGATCCAGAGTTGGCCAATAGAAGGATGCGAACAAAGCCACGAACCAGAGTTGCCCAAATATTTTAGAAACTACGTTAACATTTTTGGAAGTAAACTTGACTGTGAAAAGGTGAGAGAGTGCTGAAATTTTAGCCAAGTGGAAGTGAAAGTATGAGAGAAGTGGGTTTTCTCGGTGATAGAAAAATGAGAACATGAGGCACTATATATAGAGCTTTGGCCAAACATTTCAACGGACATAAAATAAAATTAAAAAGGTGATTAATGGGAACAACTAGCATTGTCCTGCCTATATCTATACTTCCATCTATCTATCTATACAATATAATAAAGCAGAGTGGTAGTTACTAAGGAGGGCTCTCACCGCGACAAATGGCGAGATTTGATTGGATGGAAAGGTAATTAAAGTTAAATAAATATTTTCCAATAGGTTAGTATAAATAAATTCTCGGAAGAAGAGATAAAAAGTAAGAAGAAAGAAAAGTAACATTATAATGATTGAACTTTATCAAGTATGTACAAAATTGAAAAGGTAATATAAAGACTTCCAAATGGTAAAATTCCTTAATAAATTATTCCTTTTTATAAGAGCCATTGGTAAAATTTCTATGGGAGGGATAAACTTATCTCATTCAAATCGTAAAATCAAAATTTGTCATGATTTATGGAAAGCAAGCAAGTTTTGTCATGATCCTATAATCTCCACATTAGAGTATTCATAATGGCATAACCAAAATTACTAGGTTTTAAAATTAATAATATTGGTGTAAAATATGGCTCACAATGCTATAATCAAAAGTACTAGATTTTTGGGGCAAGCAGATTACTTTAGTGTTGTATTTTTGGTTAGTAGTTTTCTAGACTGGACTGGCTGATGCCTATTTGAAACTTTTGATTCTGCTTGGCTGCTTGATTTGGTGTCTTCGACAGAGTCATTTTGACACGGTTTTGACGGGGATCAGTTCCTTGCGTGTATTTGGCTGTGCAAAGACTAGTCTTCTGCGGCTTCGTACTCCTAACTCTTTTAATGCATTTCCTTTGGGTAACAAAAGAGTGAAAACAAGAATTGTATTCTCTTATTTGGGTACCAAAAGTAAAGGAAATGATTTCAGAAACTATATAGTTAACCAAAAGGCAGCTTATAAATGAGGGGATTAATATTATGTTTCGTTGCATCCCCAAATCCAACGTATTGCATATCTTATGTTTTGTGAAATTTCATGCCCGATAGATATTCAATACTAAACGCAAATGTTTCAACCAACGGTTCCTCCTAATCCTATATAATCTAATCCAGTGCCTAAATTTAGGTAGATAAACAAGACGTGAAATTTGGGGTCGCCAGTAGACGCTGCTCGCTTTGGATCTCAAAAACCAACACATTTCCCTGCGCATGGCCTTTAGTAAGTTTTCTCCCAAATTATTACTCTCATTTCTCTATCTATCTCTCTCCACTCATTACCCCAAAAACATTCCTAAAAACCCAAACCAAACAAATTGGTGTGAAATTTGGGGCTGAAATTTAGGGCCGAGTGGTACTTGTCAGTAGACATCTTCAATGGCGTGAAATTTGGTGTTGCCCATAGTCATGTTGCCATTAGTATAAATCCAGGGAGGAGGAATAGGATCAATACCAATTGGATGGCATAAGTCAAGTCTTCCCATAGGACAAACACGGCTATATGGCAAAGCAATTGTTGATAAACAATCGAATGGCCTGAGCTCTTACTGTTTATTTTCCACACAAACCACTATAATGCTGGGCCCTGGAAATCAACTCCAACTCGCGAACTTTGAGCATCTCCAACACGGGTTTCAAAATGTGTATTCGTACCATTAGTTAAGAATAGTGAATATTTATGTTTCTTTAATGCTCCAATGGGAGTACTATCTTATGTGTGTTAGTGTGTGTTAAGTTGGAAGTGTTTTAGAAAGTTTGGTAGTTTTAAGGAAGGTCTTAACTAACAAGCAAGGGGAGAGAAAGGAGAGAATGAGAGAACGTATGAGAGAGGCTTGTAAATCATGAGGAAAAGGCGGAGAGAGGAGAGAGAATGAGACAAAAGAGAGGGGAAACACACTCTTTAACTTATTAAAAAAAAAAATACTACTTAATACATTCTTTAACAATATTGAACATACATTACTCGCTCACTAGATGAACACATTTGCTACATGCAGCACGTTGCACAGCACACAGTGGCAGCATGGTCTCCGGGTTCATTCTTAACCCACATAATTAGGTCCCACTTTTTTTACTTTTTGACACTCTAAAACACATTAATTTTACCTAACATTCTTAACAAAACAATTGGAGATGCTCATTAAAAACTCCTGAAATGGAAAAGGAATCTCAAGAAAGTTCAACACTAAATTGTATAATATAATCAAATTATACAAAGGCAAACTTTGAGATGCTTTGGGGGAACTAACATTCTTGTGCCACATTGGCCTTGATATTTTGTAAAGTTTCTAGTACTTATCAGCAGCATCCATATAGCTAGACACGCCCATAATGAGTCATCCATCCACATAGACACGCCCATAGCAAGTCATCCATTGCTCATGCTTTGGAGACGTTGACGCCTTTTGAAGAGAAAGAGATGAAACCTCAAAAGCCAATGTTCCCAAAATTAGTACAAAAGCAAGGCATATGCATTGGTACTGGTTTTGGAATCCATGGTTCTAGTAAGAAGCAGGACTAATTAGTAGGCTTTGAGTTGGTTGGTGTACTGATTTTTTGCATTGATCTCTGGGGTTTATATAAAACCAAAACTCACGTCATAAGGCATACTATTTCTGTAATTTGTTTTCGGTACTACTGCTCTCTGCATGCCTTGGTTTTTGAATTAGACTCACCAACTTATTTATGTTGCTTGATAGGACTCCATTTGATTACTCTCGATAACTATGTCAGATCATTGTATCTATTCAAATTAGTTCAGGGTATGGGAGAAGTGCTAAACAAGGAACCACTAGGCTGGTGTAGTGGTATTCACCTGCAACCAATGTTCTAAAAATCGCTATGCGCTAATCGGGTGGACAAGGGGCCCCTAGTGCCTAGGCACCGACTAGTCGACTGCCTAATCTAGGCATTGGACCACCGCATAGCGCCTAGGCGGGGACTAGTCGGCCTAGGCGGCAGACTTTTAGAACAGTATTGCCTACAACCAAGGGCGATCAGAATGCCTTTGGCCTTGGCTTCAACTCATTCACATACTATTAATACTATCGGACCGCTTTTCCACCATCTCTCCTAAAACCAATTGGTGGTAGAAAGGGCTTCAATTAAGTCTTTTATGGCATTCGACATCGCACCCGCAAGTCTGTTTTTAGAGCGGTTGCAGGGAGTGACATTGTGTAACCAAATCCATGGAGGCACTCCTGGCCCAACAATCCCTCCCTCACAATGACGCTCCCGCGACTCGAACCCATGACTTCCAGACTCTGATACCACTTGTCGGACCGTTTTTCCACCATCTCTCCTAAAACCAATTGATGGTAGGAAGGGTTTCAATTAAGTCTTTTATGACATTCGACATCGCACTCACAAGTTTGTTTTTAGAGCGGTCACAGGGAGTGGCATTGTGTAACCAAATCCATGGGGGCACTCCGGGCCCAACAAATACCTATGTTGGGTGAGTCTATATTAAGCTTTGTCCTGGTTTTCATTGGATCCCCACTAGTGCACGATGGGATTGATCTTCCAAGATTTGTCAATTATTAGTGAGTTAAATACAAAATTACCAAAAGAAAGTGCTAAATTAGCTATTGGTTAGTGATGGGTTTCATGTATTGTTTCTTTCTAACGTGCTATTTCGTTCCTTCATTAACTGATAGAATTGACCTTGACGATATTGAATGAACAACACGAGTACACAACTTTTTTCTCCTACTGTTTGTAATAAAATTAATATAAAACACAACTATTCTGTCACTAGAATAGCTTCGACCTTGTACGTAGCTATCTAATTCCTTCTTGGACCATATCATTATTCATATTATGTAATTAGATACTCAAAAAGTTATTTAACTAGCCATCGCCCTTGAAATTTCCATGCTAAAGCCAACTGGGTTTGGGAGAGATGGTAGAACAGCCCGTTGTGTCTTCAGCCCCATAGTCTGTTGGGGTACCACCGCTCTAGAAACTGTCTAAGCTATCGTGATGTCAAATGTCATACAAGACATAAGCGAAGTACATCCTAAGGCCAACTGGGTTTGGGAGAGATGGTAGAACTTAGTCCGGCAAGAGCTCTAAGATCCAAAATGCCACAGACTCAAGTTGTGAGACTGTCATCGTACAAAATCTATGATGGGTTGATGCATATTTCTCTTACAAGTACGAGCTAACAATACCGGATATGTATTTTCAGGGAGGATGGTGTAATAATGTCACTACTTGCATTGCTCGAAAGAACACTCGTCTTGGTTCATCTAAGCAAATGGCTACAGAGCTTGCTTTCTCTAGAATTCTGAGCAACCTGCAAAAGTTTAATCCAGGTTCTCCAAGATTTCATGTTTCCCTCCAAAATCAAATAATTACAAGTTTTTTTTTCCTTATAATGGAATAATTCTCTTTTCATTTTCCAGACTTCTACAATTGGAATAGGATCAAGGATAGGTACTGTGATGGTGCATCATTCACAGGCGACGTGGAAGCGGTCAATCCTGTGAGTTAGGAATCAGAATCTGTAGCTTTCATTTGGTTGACGGATTTCAAAAACCCATCGTCATGAGAGTGACAAGAAGCATTTTTTTTCAAGACATTTTCGGCTTAAAGCTAAACGCAATATGAAAGCGATGAGCGTTTATGCCCTCGAAACCAATTTTAAATTGCTATTGAAAACTATTTTGAGAACAACCAAAGTGGGCCTAACTCTTTTTGTGGTGTGTAGATTTGGTGTAAATACTATTTTTGTGAGTTTCTAACTATATGTGACATGTCTATTGTTGCTAGACTACTAATCTTCACTTCAAATGAAAGAATATGTTGTAAGTCATCTTACTCGACACCAATGACGGACGAAGGCTGGTTTTCTGTTTCAGAAGCCATTTTCTGACAAAGAGGAACCCTCTTCACATCCTTCACTTCAGGCTAGGAGACATCATTGTAAACCATAAATGAAGTAGATAACACTTACAGAATTGTGCATGCCCGCGCCAAATGCCGGTTAGCTTGCGGCCCTTCCCTTGTACGTCCAGCTTAGGAGTAGGCCCAGAAATTACGAACTGTTGTTCAACATACTCTGTAAAAAAAATGATTAATTTCACTATGATGGATCATGATCTCATTCACTTTAGCAGCAAAATTTCAGTTTTCAAAAATTGTCTGGTAGTATTTTTTTTCCAGCTTTACTTAATTACTCGTAAGCTAACACCTTACAATTCGTTTGTCAAATTTTTGCATCCAACATCACCCAATGGTCAAACATTGCATAACTCTTTTGACCATTCTTACTTGATCGACAGGTTAACAAGTGAGGGAAGAGAAAGGAGAGAATGAGAGAACATGAGGGAGAGGCTTGTAAATCGTGAGGAAAGGGAAGAAAGAGGAGAGAGAATGAGACAAAAGAGAGGGGATTGGAATTGGCCTAGACCTAGGTCCAATTTGATTCAGCAAATTCAAAACACTGCAACTGGTATAACTCAACCTCAGTGGGACAGTAATGATGAGGTTGTTCGGTCTGCATCACTTAATGGCCAATACACCACTAGACGTACATGGATACCCTTAGACACAGAGGTGTTAAGGTGCCATGGGCTTCTCTTGTATGGTTCCCGAATAATGTATCTAAGTGGGCATTCAACCTGTGGGTAGCTTGCCTAAAAAGACTTGCTAGTGAAGAGAGACGCAGAAGATGGGGCATGGAAGTTAATCCTTGTTGTGTGTTGTGCTTACAGCATGAGGAATCTATACAACATCTGTCTTTGAATGCAACTTAATTTTCAAGTAGAATATGGGAGTCTATCCTATGCATATTTCAGGTGCAGAGAAAGGCAGGTAATTGGTATGTGGATTTCAGCAGAGGGAAAAGCTTCAGATCCCTCATGTTCAAACTGGCTTTGGCAGCAGGGGTTTACCACCTCTGGAATGAACGAAACTCTAGAGTTTTTCGAGGCAGACATAAATAGAAGTGCAGATGAAGTTTTAGCTTGTATTGATGACAACATTAGACTTCGAGTCTGTACTTGGAAACAATTTCCCAAACTCTCTTGAGAACCAAATGCTTTGTAGCCAATGGAATACCTCAAGTAGTATTCTTATGAGAAAACATCTGGAAAAATAAAACCAGCATTGAAGGCACCCATGTTTCCCTCATTGCTAGTCAGCCCGTGAACTCCCTAGGTGTTGGTGTGTTTTTACTATGTAAGAATTATTAAAAAGAAAAGCCAAACAACCAACTGATGATTACTCTGTATATTTCCTTGTACGAATTTGTGCGTTCATGTACTGAACAAGCCTAAAATTGCACTCTTAATGCCTACTGAGATACAACACAACAATGGTATTTTAGATCTCATTGGTTTGCATGGAATTCTTGTAAGTTGCAAATCGTAATTAAGAACATTGCCCGATAATTTGCTCACGAGAGAAAAAACAAAGTGTTGCATAACAGATTCATTGACATCAGAAAGAAGGAAAACATGAATAAAGACGTTTCAAGGATATACATAAAGTTGTTTCTTCCAAGTATGCCCAACGTATTGTCCACAGATTGTATTAATTTGATTGCGAAGTAACTCTGGTGGTTGATCTTGAAGGCATAGGAAGCCCAATTGTCTAGGTGGTGTTGCCAGGTATATGTAAATGTTACATTCTCATATCTGTTACTATTCAAGGTTCGGTAATAGGAACACGATTAGTGGAGTAGAGGCAAACTTTGACAGTGGTAGAAAATGGACCTTTTGATGTTGAAGAGGACGCTGAAAGATTTATGAGTCACTAGGACTTGAAGAATTTGTATTTTGGAGCAGACTAGTTTGAGGACATATCAAGGAGGAGTTCAAATGCTCTGTTTGGTCATGCTGTTCGCTTGAAAACAGAGGTCATACGAGAGGTTACTTCACTCAATTCTTTGATTTAGAGGTCATTATTTGGATTTGTTAGATCGTAGAAACACATTACTAAAAATTGCTTACATGCGATATTGCACGTGTGCATTTACTAGTTATATAGGAGTATATATCAATGTTTCAACAAGCTATAAAACATTGGGACGGTTCAATAGACACCCTAAAAAAATACCTAAAAAAACACCCTAAATCTCAATCTCATAGTTCCCGATCAAATTTTTATGATCCGAACCGTTCAATGTGTGCAGAATGTGATTTTAAGTGTGCCCTCAAGAAATTAGCAAAAAAAATGACCGGAAAAGGCTTGATTTGAGTAGTTTTTATTTGAACCGTTCAATAAAAAACTGTTTAAAACTGTTCGGATTAAGCCCTTCCCGTTCATTTTTTTTGCTGATTTCTCGTGAGTACCCTTAAAATCACGTTCTGATCACATTGAGCGGCTCAGATCGTCAAAATTTGATCAGAAACTATGAGGTGTTTTTTTAGGTGTCCCCGGAACCACTCCGATAAAACATTTATTCAGTAATTGCAGGGTAGTTCACTTTTCCTTTTTTTTTCTTTTCTTTTTTGAACTATGTGTGACATTAGAGAAATTCCTAAGAAGGTTTGAAGTTGTGTTGAATGAAGGACACTTGACAAAAATGCCATCAGAAGCTTGAAATTAAGTTGAAAATGGCTTTGGATAGATAACACAGAACATTAACTGTAACCCATATTTATCTTCTTTTGATTAGTGGTACTCGATGAGGCTTATTTAGGAACAAGAAAATCTAACAAAAAGGTTATAATGCTTTGATAGAACTTACATACAAAAACATTACGCGCTCATGGGAAACATTTTCTAGATTAAATGAATTTATAAGGGTTAAATATTTTATAGATTAAATGAATTGATTTTATCAAAAAAAATTGATAAATACAGACCATTAATTAAAAAAATGTTTTTTAATATAAATTTTTTAGAATAGACATTTTTTAATTAATTCATTTTTTTATACTTCCAATTGTCCAAAATTGATTAAATATATTGATTTTTGAATTTATATACTTAATTTAAAACATAATCAAATTTAACACTAGACATGGGCCAAAAATTTATTTGACAACTTTTCCCATCATCCACTCCTTCTTATCCCCACATTCTATAAACCATTCAAACAAAGTCAAACTTTATCCCCCTATTTAATACCTCATCCAAACCACATATTATTTTATCCCCTCTCCATAAACATCAAATCGATATGAGCCAACCCATTAAAATTAATACCCACTTTTATCTTATTCCCCCTTCATATTTTTTACCCCCGATTTTTTACCTACATCCAAGCAGGCCCTAATATGTAAATTACATTAAATTTAATCTCAATTTTGGACCAAAATTTGGGGGCCAGAAGTGGCCGCTTCCCCGGCTTACCCCATGAGCCAGCCTTGGGATTTTTAATGAATCCTGTGTTGCACTTGCACACCTTTTTTAAACAAGATTAATGCACTTTAAAATTATATTAAATGGTATCCCATCAACGTAATTTTTGACGTGATCGGTGTTCAGATCATTATTGTAGACCAAAAAGAGCCCAATAAAACCACAACTGCACGGGACTAGATGGAGTCCACACTGGACGCCGCGAGAGCTCAGTCCTTCACTTTATATTGGACTTTTTTTTTTTTTTGATAAACAAAAGGGTGGGAGGGGGCGACTAGCGTAGCAACTCCCCTTGTGCGTGACCATAGGGGCTCCCTACCCGCTGTGGAATGTCCGGTTCGAGCCATAGCTACTGTCCGGAAGGACAAGCCGTCACCACAGCACCAATAAGGTGACTAGGTGGCCAAAGGCCTCCATGCAAATCCACACAAAGACCCTGCAGTGGCATGGATGGGATTCGAACCGAGGTTTGTGCACATGGAGGAGGGGACTTATCCCACTCACTGTGGCCAACTAGGCTACCACCCTTTAATATTGGACTTCACTCTTCAATTGTCTAAACTCAGTGGTGAAGCAAGTGCATTCCTCACCTCTTTAATTACTAGTACTAGTCATATTGGGAAATTCTGTAGTGCAAAGTCATGAAAAGGCACAATGTAGAACGCACACGAGCCATCGATCTTGACAATAAATGGTTGAATATAATCCAAGTTTTTATAAATTCTACCCGTCTATTGTTTTGATGAAAATCCAAGCCGTCCATTGCTGAGATTGACTACCGGATTGGCTTGTGAGGGGGTGCTGTAGGTCCTACCGGTACTAGTATAACAGAAAGTCTACACACATACAATATGCGCACACATTGTACACAGATTTCGTTGTGGGGCCCACCACAGGTCTCATACAAATCATCCGAGCCGTTCATTAAATGTAAAACATTTTTTCAAAGGTCTTCTTAAAAAATAAACTCAATCCGATACCTATATGTGCTCAATCCAACCATATAACTTTTCATTGTCCGAAAATCTGAATGAAAAGTTAGATGGTTGGATGAAGCACCTATAGGTATTGGATTAAGCTTATTTTTTACGGGGGCCCTTGAAAAAAAAATTTACATTTAATGAACGGCTCAGATGATTTGTGTGGGACCCGTGGTGGGCCCCACAGCAAAATCTGTGCACAGATTGCTGTGTGTAGCAGGGTTTCTAGTATAATCTCTGAAAGACCAAAATGCCCTGTGTTTGAAACTTTCTAGAATATTGTCGGTATGCCCCAACCACCCCAAAATATCCCAACACATAGATATCAACTTAATGATCAAAAAAAGAAAAAGATAGATATCAACTTTATTGTCAGGGCTGGCCCCGGGTAAGCCCCGCAAGCCCTCGGGCTTGGGCAACCCCTGGGCTGGGGCATCCCCAAAAAAAAAAAACTTGAGTTAGAATTAAATACTAACAAGTTTCTCATTTCTGGAGCAAGGCAACCGCTTGGAGTTACGGCACCACACACTAGTATGAGTCCCAGTTATCCAGGTTTGACCCCTTGGCTTGTCATCTCTGTCCCTTTTTTTCCCTTTATTCTTTGTTTTTCTCTCAATCCACAATTTATTTTTTCATTTTTGTTCTACCTTTTTCAATTTTTCTCCCAACCCACAATTATACAAAAAACAATATACTAAATTACATTTTTGGAAATTTTCAACTTAACAAACACAATAGTGGAGTAATGTATATGTGATATATTTTTACATTTGATTAAAAACAAAAGTCATAGTTAAAATAAAATCAAGAGAGTTAAGACGATTTTTTTTATTTTTGAACTACCATTTCACAAGAGAGATTAAATAGATTAGCTATGATCTCAATTGAATTGAGGCGTCGTTATGATGCTCGTACTTTTTATCCTTTTAACCTCTAGTTAATAAATTTTTCTTTGCCGTTAAAAAAAATAATTTGAGGTATCATTCCATTAAAAGCATTTTGCGACTTTTTTAACTTTTTATGCTTATCGAGAAGGACCATTCTTGTCACATATATCAACTAAAAAGCACAAAAAGTCAAATAATTAAAAGTTAGATGAATGGACCCCGAGTTCTTGGATAAATAAAGTACGATGGCTCAATTGACAAATTTTGCTTTAAAAAATGCAAGGAAAAATTATTTTATTTGAATCGAATCATCCTAATTATAAAGTATTATAACGGGTTATATTTTGATGTTGATTTTGTTTATATTATTCAAGCTAAAGGAACAACATGTATTTGATTTTTTTTTTTTTTTTTTTGTAGTTGTATGTTTTTTTTTTTTTTTTTTGTAGTTGTATGTTTTTTTTTTGTATGACTTAATATTAGGTGGGCAACAAAGCATGAGGTTGGGCTTGGACAAATCAAATGTCGGGGCCGACACTGTTTATTGTTAAGTAATTGCATGTGCATGTACGTGTATATAACCACTATAAATATAAAGATGAGAAACTCCTAGGGATCTCTCTTTGAAGTACTACTTCTTTCAACACAAGTACTGCGTTGGACTTTTTTCATCATCAATACCAGCTCAATTGGATGAAATCTGAATATCTCGAGGCCGAGCCGTGTCCGGAATCCAGTTCAGTTTTTATCTTGATCGAGCCCGAAAAACAGAGACGAGAACAAGATCGAGAGAGAGAGAGAGAGAGAGATCGATAGAGAGAGAGAGAGAGAGAGAGTGAGTGAGAGAAAATGCGTACTTGGACGCACACAGTTTAATTTGTGTTTGTTTCCATGGTTGTTTGTTTGTTTGGTTCAATTCGTCTTTTATGATAAGAAGTGACTAAGGTGAACGTGTTAAGAAATTTGGTACATATTCGATCCAAAGGTGCGGATGGAAGTGACAGAGCATATCGCTTCAAAGTCCACAATTAAATCCTGGTTCCGCTCCTAGTCTTGACACCCGAACACCAATTTCTGATTCCATTCTCGAACACATGAATGAGCACAACACGTGGTCCAAGTTTACGGTCTTTTCGTGACAACCTTGAACCATAACATGGCGGTTTTAGTATGTTAATTTACGTTTTGATAATTTCTGTGTGTTTTCTTGTCTTTTGATCTTATAGAGATTATAGTAGATTGTTGTTTAGCATACGGTTTTACGAATTCTGGTAAGTTTCAGGGTTATCATGTGCCATAGAATGGATGATTAGAATCAGTGTTTTTTTTTCTCAGTACTTCGGATAAACGAATCATTTGCTTCTATTTGTTTTCGTCTTCCACTATTGGGAGGAAAGTGATTTTGATGTTAGAGAGAGTTTTGTAACTGACTCTGTTCTAAAGAGATTTAGAATTGATTTGTATGCCCAAATGAGAAGAGATTCTCTGTTCATGTGTGATAAGTTTCGTAAAAAAATTAAGAAATAATTTTGGCACTTATACTTTTTGACTATCACACTTTAAGAAAGTTTGTCAACTTTTTTCGAGACGGATTCAAAAAATAAATTTTTGACCAACTTTTCCATAAAATTGGCTTTCCTTGAGCAATTACCAACTATTTTAATCTGTATTAATGTTTGAATTATGTTGGATTATGCAAATAATATCCTATCATCTATTCTTATGTAGCAGTACTGTTGTACAGTTGACTCGATCATACTTTCTTGGTAAATTGGGCTGTTGGCCACTTTAGAAGTTTTTCAATAACATGTTGATTGTATATTTCGTACAAATATTGACTTGGCATTTGTGGGGTTTGGTAAACATTATTCTTTATCCTCATTCTTCGGAAGCATTGACGGTTACACCACGTAATCAGGGGTTCAAGAGAACCCTCTGAGTTTAGAAAACCAACTTAAATTTTGTACTTCTTGCTTATAGTTTTAGTTTCCTTTGGTAGTGATTTCGGTAAACCATTCGTACAAAGTTTGGGTAAATGAAACGTACTCCAGTAACTTATTTTTTGTGAGAAAGTAAAGTATATAATAGCTCAATGAAATAAAACAAAACCAGATTCAATAAACTTTCAGCCAAAAAAATTTTAATTTTATGTAGACTTTTGTGTACAATAATTTTGTGTATATTTTTTGTCACCGTTGAATTAAAATTATGAAGTCATTCCTATTTCGAAAAGCTGAACGGCACCTCCAGAGAGAGAGAGAGACCAGAACTGGAATGTCATGCTGATTTAGACCTAAATCAAGCCGATTTGATTCAATGAACCATCTGCTGACAATGCCCCGAGCTAAGGCAAATTGCCAACAATTCATGAGATCAGCCCATGCATCCAAAACCGAATCTAATTCGACCCACTGCACAATTTAACATTGTGGATACTAGTTCTTTTTCCAAAAGGATAATCAGTATCAATGTTGTCAATTCCGTTCCTTCCTTTTTTCTAAATGAGGAAACTAATTTTTGCGTTCAACTTGTTACTGATGACGCTTCATTTTTTACTGATGACGCTCTACTTTTAACTTTCAACTTGTTACTGATGACGCTCCACTTTTAACTTGCTTCAAGGAAATTGATTTTTGCACTCCACTTTTTACTAACGATGCTCCACTTTTAACTTACTTTATGAATAAAGTAGAGTGTCATCAATAAAAAGTAGAGTGCGAATATCAAAATCATTTATTCAACTCTTGCAAATGGAAGCTCCCACCTGGGACCAGTTTTGATACAATCGATAAAGTGAAGGGCATTATAGTAATTTGATTATCACAGTGTCAAGCAGGTGTGAAGCGAAGCTTCTCTCTCCTGTCTCCCACCTGCTTCCCATCAGTTTTCCTTTGACTTGAGTTGCCAGAACGGATCTCTTTTTCCTTGCAATTTACACGAAGGTTGATCTTTGATTTTGGGTCAATATAAACAGCCCCTTCTTTTGAATTTGTTGTACTCATCTTCGCTACGGTGCTCAATTACTGCCATTGTCTTGAGGTATGTTTCTAATTCTTTGCTCACACGAGTTCATGGGTATGTGTTCGATGATATCATTACTTGAATCTTTTCTGGGTTTTGCTTATGGATGCAATTAGAGATATGCTTACTAGGTTTCGTTTATATTTATCAATTATCATCATTTAGTTTCTGTTATTTTGTTTTGTTCTTGGTTCAAATCACAACAAGGGTTGCTTTTTTCTTTTTCTAATCCTGTACTACTTTGTTGAACCCGGTTAGTTTTGAAGTGTTCTGTTTCTGCCCCTGTCAATAGGTCAATAATTCCCTGCTCCTGTTGACCTCTTAACGTGGCCATTGCCCTAGATGGATGCAATTGAAGATCTTTGTAGTTGATAACATTTGTCATTTGATACTTGTGATGGACTCTAGATGTAGTTCTCCAAAAATAGTTGGTGGATTTCGTCATGGGTTTTGGATGCCTGTGCGTCGAACCACTCCCCCGTCTCAATTTAAATACTCGCTACGAAAAATCATGCATTTTGAATTTCAAATAAATTGATTTTTTTTTTTTTTTTT